>JASEKS010000267.1:0-87646 GCA_030770415.1 Pleoardoris graminearum
CTAGTTTATTATTAAAAATGTAAAAAAGTGACTTTTATATATAATTATATAATTAATATATAAATATATAAAAATATTTAATATACTAATAAAACTTAGTATATATTATTATATATATAAAAATAAGTAAATTTTACACCTTAAATAAAAAGTTCTAATAGCTTAAAGTAGGGTCCTAAAAATTTTTTATATTTACTAATTTTTTTTACCCCTAAACCCTTTAGTAAGTAGCCCCTAATAGAGTGAATTAAATTTACTAGTTTTTTTTTTTAAAATACTATTTTTTTTGTATTTTTAGGCTTACTAATTAAAAAGATATATTATTTTAAAAAAGGTATTTTTTTTAATTAACCTTTTTTTTTATCACCCCTCTATAGTATTTTATAATAAAAAGGGTTTTGCGGATTCTGTATAAAACTTTTTTTATAATTTTTTTTAAAAAGCTTTTTAATTTTATATAGTTTATTTTTAATACACTATACTAAAAGTTTTAATAAAATTAGTTATTTATTATAATAAAGGGGTAATTACTTACCTATATTAAATTTTAATTTTAAATAGTAGTATAGCAGCTAAATTAATATAAAAAGCTAAATTTATAGTTTAAAATTATTACTATTAAAGGTAAGCTTAGATAAATATATATACTTATAAAAATCCTTTTTAATTTATTACTTTTTACTCTTTTTAAAAAGCCTTAGGTTAAATAAAGTATTAGTATAAAGTTTATAAAACTATTTATTAATATATTACTTTTTTAAGTAAAGTAATAATATAACTACACCTAGAGTAACTATTATTATTAAATATAAGCGCAGACATAGAGGTAGAAAACGTATATAGATAAATATAAGTATAGTAGATAGGTAAAGACTCTATATATATAATAAAGTAGTCTTATTAACTATAGTTTATACTTCTAAACTATAACCTTAACAACACTATCTTGTTAAATCTATTAACTTCTACTAGCACGGTTGCCTCGCGCACGTGTATCATCATCGCCTAGAGAGGAAGGGTATGTGGTTCTTGGTAGACTTGGTGAGGATTAGGGTTCGTAGACTGGGTTTAGTCGAACGTGTCAGTACCCTGTCATTCCTCGCACTCTTAGCTATAATCCAACCTAACTTACTTTCAATGACAGTGCCTTGACGAACTGTGCGAAAAGGGAGATGGTCCAAAATCAACGCATCGGTGTACTTCGCGAGCTTCATCAAGTCGCGGCACAACGCAACAACAAGAATTCAATAAGTGCCAAACAGCTCGCCCAATCCCCACGAGGTTACATACGAGCATTGTAAATTCCAAGCCTTTGAAAAGTCATACTCCTTTCCTTTCAAAATCAACGTATCATCGTACCAAAGATGCAAAGATATAGGCTCCGTTTCGCGGTATTCTATAAATTTAAGTTTGTAAAGTTAAGAATCTAATAATAGAATATTACCGCTGCTATGACTAAAGTAAAAACCTAAAACTTCTCTGCACGAGGCAATAGATTGTTTTGACGCAGAAGCTAATGATTAAATTAGGCAGGTAGAGTAAATAGTGAAAGACCTTGTGCATTTTGTTACGTCTGATTACCTGTCGATTCGCTCTCTGTTATCTTCTCAGGATATACATACTGGCGAGCATGGTATTGGAAAGATATCTGAACGTGTGGTGTTTGTGGGAAGGAGAGAAAGCTACTGCGCTCGCCATTTTGAACGCGCTGTGTGTTGAACACGGCCCATGGTTCTGCCCGCGACGAACCATTAGTCGCCTTCTTCCTCCGTAGGAACGCACTCTTACCACATATAGATCCCCGTCCTATGGTCGTCGCGGCCTAATAAGTTTGTCGGTTTGGTTATCGCTCCACGACTACGAAATTCGAAAAATCCTATGTTTGATAGGCCCTGGTTATAGCGCCTCTGGTTTTTACCCACTTCTGTGTTAAGTGAGGACGTAGCGTACACCAAGTCGATACAGCTCCCACGGATAAACGTAAAGAAATACATACTGGCGAGCACTAACATTCGATAGGAATCCGCTCCTCTCTAGGCGATGATAATACACGTGCGCGAGGCAACCGTACTAGTAAAAGTTAATAGATTTAATAAGATAGTATTAAGGTTATTGTATAGGGGTATAAATTATAATTAATAAAACTATTTTACTATATATATAGATTTTTTATTTATTTACTATATACTTATTTATATATATTCTTTATTTCTATTTCCGTAATTATTATACTATTTAATAATAATTATTATTTTAAATATAGCTATACTACTACTTTATTTAAAAAAGTAATATATTAATAAATAGTTTTATAAGCTTTATACTAATATTTTATTTAACTTAGGACTCCTTAAGGCGGGGTGGCACAGTGGGCATATGCCTAAAAATACTAAAAATTTTTAATTTTTAAGGTCTCTTCTACGTATTAGGGTTTTAATTCCTCTTCTTATTATAGCGTTCTTTGAACGCGCCTACTTTATATAATAAAATATAAAGTTTTTAAAAGTATAGGGTATTACTAAAGAATTAATATAAAACTATAAAAAGCTAAAATCTTTATATAGAACACGTTATATCTAAAAGTATAAGTAAAATATTTAGGCTAAAATTACTATCTAAAGTTAGATAAGATAAAAATTTATACCTAAATAGGCCTAACGTAGCGAACTAGTCCTAATTAGGTAATAGATTAGTAGTTTAGTATAACTATTTAGTAAATAATAATCTAATTAGAAAACTAAAGAGCCGGTTCTAGTTTATTTAGGAAATAAAATACTTTCCTTAAATAGTTAGGTAGCCTTAATTAAAGGCTTATTTTTTTTTTTTTTTTTAAAAAAAGGACTCCTTAAAAAGAGTAAAAAATAATAAATTAAAAAAGACCTCTATAAGTATATATATAAAACTAAATAAAACTCTAATAACTATTTTAAATTAAAAATTAAGCTTTTTATACTAGTTTAGCTGCTATATTACTATTTAAAATTAAATTTTAATATAGATAAATAAATAGCTGTTTCTTATAATAAATAACTAATTTTAATAAAACTTCTAGTATAGTATATTAAAAATAAGTTATTTAAAATTAAAAAGCGTTTTAAAAAAGATTATAAAAAACCCCTTATAAAGGACTTATAAAACTTATTTTATTATAAGGTATTAATAAAAAAGAAAAAAATATATTTTAACTTTTAAAAAAAAAAATTTTTTTTAAATAATAATCTACTATAATCTATAATTACTATATTAGATATAGATAATAAAATTACTATATAGATTATTATAGGAAAATTATTATATATATACCTAGAAAAACATATCTATTGCATGTTACATTACTGCAGAGGCGTGTCCGATACCTGGGCTTGGAGCCTAGTATCCCTACCAGTTCGTGAAACCTATCTCTCCCTATACAAAGTCGCAAGCTGTCTGGTTTTCTCTGCTACTTGCCTTGCCTGGGTGTTATTCTCTCGACCCCTCTCTTCAAGTGTACTAGTATCACTATCAGTGTATTTACGAACTAGAGGAAAAAGGGATTAAGAATAGCGCGGATATCGTAGAGAAGGAGCGATTTAATGTTAGATAGAAAGATGTAGATAATAGCAGCTAGGGTACGGGCGGGCTTTAAACCTGTATTCTGATATTATAGGCTCTTTTTTTACTAGGCTATAAGAGGACGGGCGCCTCTGCTGCGCCTACGTGTTCTACAGCCTCGAACTTCCTAATATAGTAGCTGGCACCTGCACGTCTCTAGGCAGGGAGGACTTAGAGACATCGTTAGAAGACTGGCTTGTGGGAACTCTGCGGACCCAGTTAAAGATGGAGTCCACCCGCTCAGCCAAGGTATTTCGTGACGCGGGACGCACGCCAACGATCCACCTGATTCTCTCGACACCTGGGCTTGCGATGTGCCATGTCACACGGGTGACGAAAAAGCGCACACCAAATGGATGACTCAGGTATTGGTCAATCATGCAAATCCTCATACGAACTCGATTTTTGAGTCATTTTCGTCATTTCTGTGACAAAATAAGACTTTAAGCTTTTTATTATACGTAGATCCATATATAGGTATGCTTCTCAGTGCTGAGGACAGCTTTTCGCGCTCACTAGCC
The DNA here is from genome assembly GCA_030770415.1 of Pleoardoris graminearum. Classification (NCBI taxonomy): domain Eukaryota; kingdom Fungi; phylum Ascomycota; class Dothideomycetes; order Pleosporales; family Didymosphaeriaceae; genus Pleoardoris; species Pleoardoris graminearum. The sequence continues at coordinate 4,113 of JASEKS010000267.1, forward strand.
TGTCATCTTATCGCCCCGAGCCAGCAATCCTTCAGCCTTTGCGGCATATTATCAACGCGCTCATTCCTAAAACCTCGAAATATTGATGGCGAACCTTCTATTGTGAAGTCTCTGGTTTCAAGTTCCTCCCAATGTGGAAACCTCTGCTTTGGAGGTTGCCAGCAGTTTTCAATAGGCGCGAGGTCACGTCTGTGAGAACAGTTGAGATGGCTTCTCAAGTCGTGCTTTTGCTTCCATGTACGAATGATATTGCTGCGGCCTGTGTCATGGGCAGAATCGTTATCTTCTTGTAGTACAAAGTCATCCCAACGATAAATCCACATCTTGACGACAGCCTCGCGGATATCGTCGTGGCATATCTTGATGCTCATCTGACACTTTTTCTTGTCCGGTATCTTATAGAAATGGAGAAGTGACTTAAATTTAAAGCCTACAGCTGCCCAATAGTGTTGACGCTCCATGGGCTTCTCATCGTCGCGGTTCAAAGTACGCTGTATAAAATCGCGATAGTATCTTTCTACTGACTATTTTACAATCCCTATCTTACTCTCCAGGCCAACCCAACGGTCCAATACACCTCGTCTAAAAATCGTATGCATCGCCAGTCATCCTTCTCTCGGTAGGGCTCAAGCACTATCTCACTGTGGGCTTTGCGCAAGTCAACGACGCGCTTGCTCACCCAGCCCTTGGTAGATGTGACGCATTTAGAGTACTCCATTGTCCCTAGATGCTCCTTAAGAGTTTTGGCAGAGACGTCGAAGCCTAATCCATACGCCAGCTGCTCCTAGGTAATGACGCGCGCGTCCGAGCCCAGATCCTGTAGGTATCGGCCGGCGCGCTTAATATCTTCCAATGATAAAGCTAGAGGTCTGGCGCGCTTCTTAGACGCCAATGGACTATTGTAATGCGTCCTGTCAGCCTCCATATTGTCTTCAGCGAGCATCTCCCGGCCTCGGCGGCGTTGGACGGCGTTGAAGGCGAAGACATCGTTGTGATGGTAGGGTGTGCGCTTCAAGTCTAGGAAACCGCACATCCCTTCGATTTGCGCCTCTTTGGTGTATATAGGTTTGGAGTATTGGGTAATTAAACCGTCGGAGAAATTGAGCAACAAGCATCGCAAGGCACGAGGGGCGCAGCAGGGGGTCATGATGTTAACCCATATGGCACTACGCGGCGCCTGTCATTCCATCGGGCACAGATGGCGGCGCGAGCTGTCTTCGCTCTTGTATACTATCTTCTGCGATGCTACAAGGGTATAACTGGAGTGAATTGGCTATCCTCCCTGCTAGTGGGGGCGAGTTTAAAGTATTTTCTGCCCTAATTGCTGGCTGTGGAGTCCGTTAATTATGGTTGCTGGTGAAACTGTCTAGTACTATAATCTTGTGAAGCTGCTCTTTTGGGCGGGGACGTTGAGAAGGATTCGCTGACCCAGGCAGCAGTCGATTGATCTAGGTTAAGTTAATTAAGGGTGGTGAATTTATCGCGTACTCGTGTGATTCGCGGTATTATGCGAAATAGAAAGTAAAATAAGGGTTTTGTCTTAAGCCCCTTAGAGGGCGAAAAGGCTGGAGCTAGGGGAGGGTAGCAGTTATACTAAGGCGGATATCGTTGGACAGGCTCAATTGCTACGGTACTTAGATAGTATAGTTTACTTGGATATTAGTAAAGCACAAGGAAAAGTGAGAAGTTATACTTCGTATACAATGGCTAAGGGCGCTCTATGTTTCTTTGCTTTAGACTAGTTTCTTAAATATTTAAAAAAATAATAATATATAAAACGGAGATGTATAAAATTACGAAGAAAAGACTTAACATGTTTGAAAAAAATGCATATATCACAGCACGGAGAGTTCTCTCGCGATCATAGACGTTACACAAAGAAGTGGGAGAGAGCTTAATAAATTGACAACTAAGATAAGCTCTAAAGTGATTTTTCTCCTGTATAAAGAGCGACAGGATTAAGAATGGTTGAAAAGAAGATCAGCAAAGATGCCGATCGGTTAGAAAAAGAATGTCCACTTCACCAATCCCCTTGACACATCCTGTTCACACATCCCCCTGACGTGTCCCCCTCACACATCCTCCTAACATGTCCCCTTCACCAATCCACTTCGCCTCCCAGGAAATAATTATGTTTAAGGGCAGTCAATGTTTCCCCAGTTGTTCCTAGTGGCCTCCCACCACGTGGACTCAACCATACCGCCGTCACAGCCCAAACCGACATTAAACTTCCACTCGAGGGGGTTTCCTGCACCCACTGCCCCGCAGGAGGTTGCAGATGCTCCGCAGGCTGAGAAGCGCTTCAAGTTATCCCAGAGGCCTCCGCAAATACCAGAGATGTCTGGGACGCCCTCGGCACGCACAATGTACGTGTAAATGCCGCCGTTTTGCTGTCGAACGCAAGAAGCGGCGGAAGTGGTGCTACAGAGAGCAGCCAAAGCCGTGACAAGAGCGGTAGAGGTGGTGAACTTCATTTTGGACCGGATGAAGAGGTGTTGGTTGAATTGATGTAGTAGATGAATGGTTTTTAGAAAGATTGATGTTTGATATTGAGTTTGTTGGTGATGAGGATGATGTGGAAAAACGAGAACGTAAGGACGGTTTTATACTTTTTCAAAGCCTAGACAAGAACGCCCTCTCAGGAACAGGTTTATGAGGGTTCTCCTTTATCGTCGTTACCGACCTGAACAGATTATGCGACAACTAGTATAAATAATAATATATTAATTATAGCTGCCGCTCGCACGCACAGGTCATCGTCGGGTGTACCCTTGTGAACGGGCATACGAGGCTTGGTCGTCGTGGTCTTGTCGTTAAGGGCGATAGCAATACGTAAAATCGCTGTCAGTATACCTGTAATAAACGTTAGCTAACTATACCCTATAAACTATATTACTAAGAACGAACGCTATATTAGTATCTACGTTAACATACTAGATCCTATTTTTTAACTTTAATAATAACTTTAATAATAACTTTAATAATAATACGGTAGAGTAGGTATATTACAGTATAGTAGTACTGTAGTAGCCTAGCCTAAAGAAAAAAAAAAGGAGTAGAGGCAATAGTAGTCTAATACTACTAGCGTACTAAACTTGCACGCTAAGCTATACGCTAAGCTATACGCTAAAATTATAAGTTTAAATCCTATACTAACTAAAATAAAAATATTTTTTATAATTTTTATAAACGCTTATTTTTTAACTGTATTTAGGGGAATAACTGTTTTTAGTTTATACCTTTTTTAGACTAGTGTCTCAACGCTACACTTTACCTCTCTTTATATAATATTAATTATAGTAAAAAAGTATACTAAATAAAAATATAAAAAGTAACTTTTTATTAAAATAGAAATAATAAAAGCGGAGGGGGTATATTAAATAGTAATAAAAGTAAATACTAACTATAATACTATAAAAAATAGTACTTTATAAAACGTTTTATTTAATATTTTATATTTTTATTTTCTTTGCCAATATCGTAACTATTTAATTTTTTTTTTAAAAAAAATAAGCCTTTTTATATTAAGGCTATTTAACTATTTAAAGAAAGTGCTTTATTTCTTAAATAAACTAGAACTAGCTCTTTAATTTCTAACTAAGTTATTATTTACTAAATAGTTATACTAAACTACTAATCTATTACCTAATTAGGACTAGTTCGCTATGCTAGGCCTATTTAGGAGTAGATTTTTATTTTATTTAACTTTAGATAGTAATTTTAGTCTAAATATTTTATATATACTTTTAAATATAACGTATTTTATATAGAGATTTTAGCTGTCTATAGCCTTATATTTACGCTAGTAAATAGGTTAGGGTTAAGTTAGAGTTAGGTTAGTTTACATAAGACTCTAACCTAACTATACCTTTAACCTATTATTTTTAACGCTAGTATAGGTTAGAGTTAGGTTAGAGTTATATAAACTAAGTATTAGAATTAAGTAAAAGTTATATAAATTATAAATTAGAGTTAAATTATAAAATTTAGATTAAAGTCTTTTAATTAGGGTATATATTATAGTTAGTTATTACAGTATATTATAATTTATAAAATAAATAGTTATATTTAAGCTATAATATAGTTTTTTTATTATTTACGCTATACTTTATATTAAACTGTAAAAGTTAAAAACTTAGAATTTCTACTATATTTTACTAAGTACCTAAGCGCTAGACGCGAATTCTTAGCCTAAATAAAAATTTTTTTAGTATAAATATAATTTATATTATAGTTTATAATAGTTAGTATATAGTAAATAATATAGTATAAGTTATTATACTTTTAAAATATTTAACTAAAAAGACTTTTGAGGCTTCTTATATAGCCTAAAATATAAAAAATTAAAATTAAAAAATTTTACTAAAAAATTTTATAGTAGTAATTTTACGTACTAGTTAAGTAAAAAGAATTTTTTTAATTAGTAGACTAGTTTCTTATTAATAGCATTTAATTTTACAAAGAGTAATAGCTATATAATATTAATATTTAACTATTATTAAAAGCTGTAATAACCTACTACTTAGCTTAAATTAGAATATATTTTTTTAGAGTATTTCTCTTAGTAGTATTTATAAAATTTTTATTATTTTTTCTACTTTTACTACTAGTAGTTATCTTTTTAAGTTACTTAAGACCTTTAAAAGCTTTTTTAGACTACTATTTACTAAAAGCTATTTTAGTAAATTTTTTATCGCGATTTAGATAGGTATATAATATTATAAAAGTAGAGTAAATAATTAAATATATATTAAACTATTATAATTATATATAATAATAAGGAGTAGGTAATTAAGTTAGTAGTAGAATAGGTAAAAGTAATAATTAAGTATTTATACGTAATTAGGCTAGTAGTATATAAGCTACTACTAGCGCTATTACCTAATTACGTATAGGCTACTTTTTAGATTAAACTAGTATTTTTTATTTTCACTATTTTACTATACTTTACCTTATACCCGACCTATATATTATTATATATTTTTATTATATTAGTATACTATATTATAGATTCTATTAAGTAAAAGGCTTTTAATTTTATAAATAGACTACTACTACTTTATAAAATTAAAATTCTACTAGATTTTAAGTATAATAAGTAGGATAAGCTTACTAGGGTAATTAATATAATTATTTATAATAGTATTTTTTAATTAGTATAGGGTTTTACTTGCAAAGTAAATAAAATTAATAAAATTTTTAAAATACGCGGTATAGGTAGCTTATAAAAAGATTATTTAATAAATCTATAAGTACTATTTAAGGGCTAGCTAAGCTTAAGCGCTTATACTATAGTATAAAGAAATTAATTAAGTATAAAAAATATAAAAAAAAAACTTTAAAAAAAGTTATTACGGTAAAGTATTAAGTAAAATCTTAACTTATAAAAAAGCTTAAAATAACTAAATAAGATACCTAAAAAGAAGTAGTTAGAGTAAAACTTAAGAAACTTAAGAAAAAGAGGTTTTATAATAAAAAGAGTAGTAAGTTATTATAGCTATTTATTATAGTCTTATACTAATATAGTATAACTAAGTAGCTATAAATAAATCTTAAATATATTCTTAAAAAATAGGATAATATTATATTAAAAATTAATAATAGACGGTATATAAAAGTCTTAGAAAAGTTTTTTTAAACTAATATAACTAGTTTTAATAAAAAACTAAAAGTTATATAGTAACTTATATCTATAAAGTAAATAGTATTCTATAAAAGATTATATAAAATATATACTTAGAGGAATTAATAAAACTAAAATTAAATATATTTAAAAGTAAAAAAATTAAGAATAAGTAGTATACTTTTATAAAAAATATAATATTAAAGGAGCTAGTAATAGTAATAACCTAAGATTAAAAGTAAGTTTATTATATTATTTTATTATATATATATACTAATTACTATAGGGAGCGTAAGCTAATACTTTTTAATAAGCTTTTTAGTAATAGTAATATAACTTTTAAAACTAATAAACTCTATATTATAGGTAATAAAAGTAATAAATATAAAAAAGAGGTTAATAATAATTTAAAAATTAATAAGTATTATAAAAGGCTTAGAAATAAATATAAAATAGAAAAATAATAGTAAAAGTTATAAATAAAGCTATAGGTAAAGGATAAGAAGTCTTTTAAAGAGAGTAAATAGGATAGTACTTCTAAGATAATATAGGAGGGTTTCTCTAATAATAATATATAAGTAAAAATTATTAAATAGTACTACTATACTAAAATAGTTAATATATAAACTAATATTAGTATACTACTAATAACTTAAGACTATAAAACTTTATCTAAAAGCGTTATTATATAATTTTAAAAAATTTTTTTTTTTTAGAATTATAAATAGTTTTATATATTTATATTATATAATATCTTTGTTATTAATATACTATATTAATTAGTATATTACTTATTATTATTAAAACTAAAGTTTTGTTTTTAACTTTAAAGTTTTATAGATTTATACTTACTAAATACTTTTTAATTTCTATTTATAATTATTATATATTAGTATTTTATAAAAGTATTTATAATAATAAATATAAAATTATTATAATTTATTATGTAATCTTAAGTATTAAACATAATTTTTATTTTTTTTTATAGTAAATAAGAATTAATTAATAAACCTTGTTAATTATTAAATATTATCTAATAATTAACTAAAATAAATATATAGTATATTATAAACTAAACATTTATAGTATATAATTAGAACACTATAAATAATTTATTAGTAAATTATTATACTGCTTATATTTTTTATTTTAATACTTTAAAATATATTAACTATTTTAATATATTATATATTTATATATTAATCGAATAAAAGGTATGGCTATAGTAGCTTAGGGCGACCTAAAAGGGGGTTTAAAAAAGAAGAAATATATATATACTTTTATTTTAACTGTTTTAATATTATCTAAAATTAGATAAAAATTTTTATAAAATATATTAATTAATATATATTATTATATATTTAATATAAATATATATTTAATATAAATATATATTTAATATAAATATATATTCTTTATATCTTTCTTAAATAACTAGAGTTTTATAAAAAAAATATAAAAATTGTAGTATTTATTATGTAAATTAGTAATTACTTAATAATATATTAAAAAAATTATATATATATATTTTATATATAGAATTTAATTATATTATAAAATTATATTTACTTTTAATTAATTATAGAGACTTTTAAAATATTAGAAAACTAATCTTTAATAATATAATAATCTAACTAATAAATTATTAATAGTATTATAATTATATACTATATATTTATTTTAATTAATTATTATATAATATTAAATAATTAGGAAGTTATAATATATTTAATTTTTATTTAATTTTTAGAATAGTATATACTATTTTTAATATATAATATTACATACTAAATTATAATTATTTTATACTTATCATTATAAATATTTTTATAAAATACTAATATATAATAATTTTATAAGAAAATTAAAAAGTATTTAGTAAATATATATATATAAAACTTTTTAGTTAAAAAAAACTTTAGTTTTAAAAATAAAAAGTAATATACTAATTAATATAGTATATTAATAACTAAGATATTATATAATATAATTATATAAAAACTATCTATAATTGTAAAAAATATTTAATTCTAAAAAATTTAAATTTAAAAAACTTTTATAATAAAAACTTTTCTATAGAGCGCTATAGCCTTAAGTTATTAATAAAATATTAATATTACAGTACGTATTAACTATTTCTATATACTAATTATTTTAGTATAGTATATAGAATACGGGCTAGCTGGCGTTTATTATAGCTAATAATAATAGTTTATAAGATTACTTAAAATATTACTAATATATAGGCCATTACTAGTACTTCTATTTATATTAATATAATTTAACAATATATATAGCTGCTATATACTAAAAATAAGGTATTTAATTAAAGTTTTACTTAGTATTTTACTAATCCCCTACTATTATAAAAGATTGTAATATTAAAAAACTTAAAAAATACTATATCCTATACCTAGTTTTAATAAAATAAACTAGCTAAGCCCTTTTTTAAACTATAGCTAAATACTTTTATAAATTACTAAAAATTAAATCTAGTTACTAACTACCGGAAGTATTATATCTATTTAAAATAATTACTTATAAAATTATTAAAAGAGAAAAAAAAAAGTAACTTAATTAAATTTCTAGCCGTATATATTAAGTAAAAGAAAAAAAAGAAAAAGGTACTATCTATATAAAATAAACAGTAGAATATAACTAAATAGACTAAAAATCTTATAAGTATTACTTTATACTAAAATTTTTATACTCGCTCTAGTTAAGTATAAGACTAATTTAGAAAAACTATTAACTATATAAATAATTATTTATATATATTCTATTTTAACTACGGTTTTATTTTTTAATATTTATTAATAGGAGTTACTAGACTTAAATAAAATATTACAGGGGGGTAACAAAAAAAAAGTCTAATTAAACAAGATACTTTTTTAAAATAATATAACTATTTAACTAGGGGTCCTAATAATATAAAAAAAATATTATTTTAAAAAAAAAGACTAGTAGATTCTATTTACCCTATTAGGGGCTGGTTACTAAGGGGTTTAGGAGTAAAAAAAAATTAGTAAATATAAAAAATTTTTAGGACCCTATTTTAAGTTAATACAACTTTTTATTTAAGGTGCAAAATTAGCTTATTTTTATATATATAATAATAGATACTAAGTTTTATGAGTATATTAAATATTTTTATATTTTTATATATTAATTATATAATTATATATAAAAGTCACTTTTTCATATTTTTAATAATAAACTAGTAAATAATAAATTACTAATACTTAGTATAGTAGCCTTTAGCTTCTATAACTACTTTATAATAGTTAGGAAGAAATAAAATATAGTTATTAATAACTTTTTATACTATATTCTACTACTCTTTATTAATAACTTTTTTAAAGGCCTCTATACTTTGTATACTAGATCCTATACCTAAACTAGCCTCTTTATTATTATTTAGCCCTTATTTTAAATAATCCTATATATTTTCTATAGGGGCTAAATTAAGGCTATAGGCTAGGTAAGGAAATAGTTTAATTTTATTATTTTTAAACTAGTTTAAAACGTCCTTTATTTTATAAAGAGGGACGTTATCTTATTAAAATTACTAACCTAAATTAATATTAGTATAGAGTTTATAATTATAATATAATATAATAATATAATAATATAATAATATATATATATTATTATATTAAAAAAAGCACTAAAAACCTTATTAAGTTACCTACCCCTTTTTATAGAGGGTTTAATCTTAGGTATAAAGACTTTATTTATATAATCCGTCCTACTAAAAGAAGTAAAAGAATTAGATATTTTAGTAAATACTAAATTACTTCTACCTTCTATCTAAATTATACCCTAAATTTATAGTGTAAGGTCTTATCTTATAAAATAATTAATATAATTAATATAAAAAAAACTAAAACTATAACTTAAAAATATATAAATAGTTATATAGTTTAATATTTAAAAAAGTTAAAATAACTTACTTTATAATTAGCTAACAGCTAGTTCTTTTCTAACTCTATTATAACTCCTTTTTTTATAATATTATTTATTTTATTATCCCCTTTATATTGCTAACTTATAAAAAATATAATCTTTTTTAAATTTATATTTTTTATATTTTTTATATTCTTTTTAGCATATTTTAATCTTATTTTAGTATTTTTTTTTTAATTATTAGTTTTTTTTTACTTATATTAATACTATAATCCTTCTCTTTTAAAATCCTTTATGAGAATTTTTTTAAGATATTTAGACTATTATCTATTAATAGTCTTTTAATTTTTTTTTAGGGCTTCTAGTTAAGTCTCTATTAATAATTCTTTTTTCTCTTTTAGTTACCTTAAAGACTCTACCCCTTTTAATTTTTTTTATATTATAATTATCTTTTTTTTTAAATTCTTTTTATAGCATTATAAATAGTTTATTAAAACTTTTCTAGAGTAGTAGCAATTAAAAAAGGAAAATTATTTACTTTTAAAAAAAGTTTAACTTTAGATTTATATTTTAAAAAATTTAGTGCTATTTCGAGGAAATAGAAGTTTAGGTTTATAAAATCTAAAAGATATTATTATATACTATAATATTAATAATATATTACGTAATTAGTGATTATATAAGCCTTAGCAATATTTTTATAATTAATATAATTTTATTATTAGATTACTAATATACTTCGAAAAACTAGTCACGTAACCTAGACTAGGCCTAAAAGGGTATAGTTAAAATTTTAGTTAAATATATTTACTAAGTAAAAAGTTATAGAATCCTAAATAAGGGATTAAAAAAATTACTATATTTAGGTAATTTTAATTTATTATAGGTAATAAATATAACGTAACTAAAATTCTAATAATAATTTTTGTAATTTTCTTTTTAAAACGGTATTACTTACGTAATTTTAGGCCTATTAATTAATTTCATATAAATTTTTAAATAAGCTATCTTTTTTAATTGGACTTTTTTTTTTATCACCCCCCTATAAGGCTAAGTATTTTATAAACTATTTAGGTACTTAGTCTTATAGAGGTATATAAATTTTTATTTATAAATAATAATTTATACCTCTTACCCTCTACTCTTAATATTAACATAAAAATATATTTATATTAGTTTTATTATATTCTGCTATAACTATTAAAAAGAAGCTTATATAAGTTATAGTTCATAATAACTAGTTTTTTTAAATAATTAAGTAGCTATTATTTTAGCGCTTTATTTAATTCTTTTCATTAGAGACTGTAATAATTAGCTATTATAAATTTAGACTAATATTTTAAAGTTAGATTTATTAAGCTAAAATATATCTTTTTAATAACCTTAACTCAATAACTAAAATTTTAATTATATTAGATATATAGTTTATATCTAATTACTTTAGTTTTTTTTACTATTAAGGTATATTATATTAATTATAACTAGTAACTTTAAAAAAATTTCACGATTTAGGTGTTTCTGCTCTAGATAGGAGCGTGCTTACGTAATAAGGGATATATAGTCTACGCTGCGGGGCTTTAGCTCGGTAGTAATTTATCTCTTTACTCTTACAGATAATATATACTTAATTTGTCTTATATATTATACTATATTACTACTCTACCCTAATTCCTAATAAAAAATTACTTTATTTTATTTTAATACGCGAAAGCTATACTAGTACTTTTATAATAATAAATATATTATAAATATTATTAAATATAAATACTAAATTACCCTATTTAGCTATTACTTATAATAATACTAGTAATAATAATACGCTTACTTACGCTGTTTAAGAAAAACTAGTTAGTAAAAGTATTTTTTAGCGCTTATAAGAGAATACTATATTATATTTAGCTTATATTATTAATTTTATTTATATACTAATCGAACAAATAGTGTAGCTGTGGTGGCTTAGAGTGACTAAAAGGGGTTTTAAAAAAGGAGGAGTATGTATATGCCTTTATATTAAATTATTAATTTTATTATCTAAAATATTATTAAGTATTTTAAGCTAGTAGTATTACCTGCAGTTAAAAATATAAAAATATTATAAAAATAATATATTTAAAAAATAGAAGTGTGGGCGTCTATTTTAAATTTTATTTATAAAACACGTATACTTTTATTATATATATTTATTATATACTAAATAAATACTAGATCAGGGCTATTTATATTATTATTAATATATTATTATAATATTATAAGTATTTTATTACTATATAATAATATCCACTATTTAAAAAATAGCTATCTATTATCTGCGACGTTAAAATATAATAGAATTTAATATTTAATATATATACGTACACACTTAAAATCTAAAAATATATTAATAAATAGCTAAAATAAGAGATTATACTTAATACAACTATTAGGGCGGCTAATAGTAATATAGCTAAAATAGACTTTTATAACTCTAAGTAACTTAAATTATTCTTTATAGAGTAGTACTATTTCAAACTACTTACTAAAATACTAAAATATTTTAAAAATACTATAAATTTTATTAATAAGAACCGGAAATCTTAAATTTAATATATTTAGTTTATATATAACTATCTCTTTAATTTTTTAGATAAGTTAATAGTTAAATTAAATAATAAAGACCTAAAATATAAAGAAAACATTAAGTAATTAGAAATAGTATAATTTAGAACTAAAAGTAGCTATACTAAATTAAGTAAATACTATTTAAAAATAGACGTAGAGTAGAGGTTTTTATTTAACTATATAACTATTTTTAATTTAATATAAAAGCTTACGGTATATAAAATATAAATAAAGGTATATATATACTCCTCTATTTTTAAAACCCCTTTTAATCGCCCCGAGCTACTACAGCCACACTATTTGTTCGATTAGTATATAAATATATATATATATAAAATATAATTATTATAAATATTTATTATAGTAGAACTCTAACTATTAGTTTAAAATAATATATAGAAACTCTACTATAACTATATCTATTAAAAATAATTTTTTAATTATTTTAATTATTATAATAATAATAGGCGTATAAGTCGTATACTAGTATTAGACCCCTTTATATAATAACTATAAAATAGTAAATAGTTTTAGAAGCCTACTATTTTATTAAATAATATTTTAACTCTAAGCTAGATATCTTTTATAGAAGAAGCTAAAGAGGCTAGTAGTTAAGTATATAAAAAAGAAAAAGCTTACTTAAGTACTACTTATATAAAAATAACTAAGGTTTTTAATATACTAGATTAGTAGTAGATATATAAAGATATATTTTTCTAACTAATTTAAGTTATAAAAAACGTACTTACTATATTAATTATATACGTTAGTATTAAGTATACTTTTAATATTACTAAAAATATTATTAGTAATTAGAGGTATCGATTTTCTACTTAAATAGTCTAATAGATAATAATTTTTACTAATTTAATTTCTTAAGAGATAAAAGAGTAAACTAAATTATAAAATATAGTAATAAAAATAAAAAATAATAAAACTTATTATAATAAAGTTTATAATTTATTATACTTTTTAGTACCTCGGGAGCTTATTAAGAAATATATAAAAAATATATATAGCGTAAATAGAAATTTAATAAAAGGCACTAAAAATTATAAAGATAAATTATTTCTCTCTCTATAAAAGCGCTAAGAGTCTATACGCTATTATAAAAAACTATAATTAATAACTATTATAATTTAATTTCTATAAGTATATAAACTAAACTAAAGTCTTATACTATATTTAATTTAGTAATTTTTAAGAAAGAAACTTTAATAATTTTAATTTAACTTTAACCCCTAGTCTATATAATTTTAATTTAACTTTAATCTCTAGTCTATATAATTTTAATTTAACTCTAGTCTATAGTTTATATAACTCTAATCTAACTCTAATTCTTAGTTTATATAATTTTAATTTAATTCTAACCTATTATCTATATAACTCTAACCTAACTCTAACCTAATACTAGGTAACCCCGACCTATTTACTAGCGTACTTATATTAATTCTTTAGTAGTATCTTATACTTCTAAAAATTTTATATTTTATTAGTAAAGTAGTCGCGTTTAAAAAATACTATAATAAAAAAAGAAATTAAACCCCTAATACGCAGAAAGACCTAAAAAATAAATTTTTTTTTAATATTATTAAGTATATACCTACTATACCACTCCGCTATATCGTAACTATAACTTAAAAGTTAATAGCTATATCTAATACTAAACTCGCTAAAATAAAAATTATAAAAATTTCTATTATTAATAATACTATAAATAACTTATGTAACTATTATAAGTATACGTAGATTACTAATATTATTAATAATAATAAATATATAGATAAAAGGAGTAAAATTATTAATAAAAATATAAAGACTAAACTAAAATTATTAAAACGTAATAAAGGCTTAAGCTTTTAAAACTATATTTTAAAATTTTAGAGAAGCAGACCTATAAGTATATTTATTCTTATTAAAGTTATCTACTTACGTAGATAGAAAGAGATTTTTTTTATAAAAATAATTACTCTTATATCTAAAATTAACTTCTTGCTTTATAAATAATTATTAAAAAATATAGTTATTAGAATTAAAGAAATAGAAGTAAGCTCTTTCTAAAAGAGTAGGCTCTAAAAGAAAAGATTAATAAATATACTAATATTATATAAATCTAAAATCTCCTAAATATAAATAAGTAATATAAGAATAATAGTAATAGTAAAAAAGTAGATTATTAGTAAATTAATTAAATAATAAGTGTTAAGATTATATATAATTATACGTAATATTAATAAAGCGATATAATAGCTCTATATTAAAAAGTAAATAGGTTTATAAAAAAAATATACGTATTGGCCTTATATTCGTAGCATTATATATATAAGGAATATAAGTAAAATACTAGCTTTTACGCCCTAGTGTTTTATAGACTATTTATTAGTAAAAGTGTATTACGTAGGATTTATAAGAAATCCTATAACTTATCTATATTAGCTCGTGCCTACAGGATTTTATAGATTAAGAAAGTAGATAAGCTACTAGACTTTATACACTTTTTATTTAAATATACTATAGAAATAAAAATAAAATTTATAAAGAAATCCTTAATTAAAATATAAATTCTATTCTTTAGGATTTTAGCTAAAGGTTTATAAAATACTAAGATACTTAGTAATTTTAGTAAGCTAGCCAATTAAATTAAATACTTAAGTTAACCAGCTACGCCGATCAATACATTAATATAGACTTTAGTAAGCTAGCTAATAAAATTAAATAGTCACATTTACTAAGTAACCCTTACTTAGCTAATACTATTAAGTTATAGGTTAGTAACACTTAATGCGTTCCCTAACAGTGTTCTTAGAAGCTTTTTATAACTTTTATATTAATTTTATACTATAGCAGCTTAGTAAGCTAGTTAATTAAATTATATTAATACCGTTACTAAATAGCTATAACTTTTAAGAGAGAGAATCCTTCGCGTAGCACTTAATAGCCTTATAAGAATTTTAACTTAATAGTAATTTTTTATTATATAGCTTTATATCTACTATTTAATAAATAAATAATTTATATACTATATACTCTTTATTAGTATATATAAGTACTATTTAGTTTAAATTTTAATATAGTTAATTATTAAACATTATTATATTTACGTTTAAAGTATAATCATAAAAATTTTTTTTTTTTTAAAAATAAAGCTCCGCTTTTAGCGTAGTACCTATATTTTTAAAAAAAAATAACTATTAGCTACTATCGGGGTTCCTGTAAAACGGCTCTATAATAATCTAGATATAATAATAAAAGACGTAGTATATAGTTATATATTAATAGATATATTAAAAATAGTTTAGTTATAATAAGTTAAAATAGTAATACGTAAGTAAGTATTATCTTTTAATCTATTACTAGACGCCTATTTATAAAAGAAAGAAAAAAAGAAGTAGTATATCCACAATACACTATAGGGTATTAATATATACCGGCGCCCCCATATTATAAATATTATTTAAAACTACTTTTATTAAAAATTTTATAAATAAAAAATATTATTTAATAAAATATTTTATTATACTTATACTTTTAAATTAAGATCTAACTATATATATAACTTTTTAAAATATTTTTATTCATACTACTATTATTTCTATTATAGGAGTTTTTTTTTATATTAATTAACTCTTTTTTTATATTAAGGCTACTAAACTATTTAAGAAAAGTTTTTTATTTTTTAGGTAATCTAATAACCGGCTCTTTATATAATTAACTAATTAAATAGCAGGGTGGCACAGTAGGTATATATTTAAAAATACTGAAATTTCTTAAATTTTTAAGGTCTTCTTACATATTAGGGGTTTAATTTATTTTTTTTATTATAGCGTTCTTCGAACGCGCCTACTTTACTAATAAAAAATAGAGTTTTTAAAAGTACGGGACACTACTAAGAAATTAATATAAGGCTATAAAGAAGCTAAAATCTCTTTTTAAAATATATTATATTTTTAGGTATATTTTACCATCTAAGGTTAGAAAATAAAAACCTATTCCTAAATAGGACTAGCGTGGTAAACTAGGCCTAAGTAGGCTTAGCTTAGTAATTTAATAACTATTTAGTAATATATTAATTTAGGAATTAAAGAGCTGGTTATTAGTTCGCTTAGGAGATAAAACACTTTTCTTAAATAGTTAGGTAGACTTAATATAAAAGGCTTATTTTAAAAAAAAAATTAATTAAGTATAGACTAGTTATATAAAATATACTACTCTTAAGTAAGAGTATAAAAGGCTTATTTATTTTTTTATATTTTATTTTTATTATATTTTACCCTACCTACTAATATTGTAAACTAATAACGTTATTATAAACTTATTACGTAATTTAAAGTAATATTTTTGTATTTAATTTTACGTAAGCCTTTATATTACTTATTAAATTTTCTACTAAGATAATAATACTACTTAAAGGCCTATTAATAAAATAAGTTATATATACACTTGGCTTACCTAGCAGTTTTATAAAATAAAAAATAAGCTATACTTACTATTATTAATATTTACATCGCCTATAGTACCTATCGCCAAATTAGTAATATCTACTAAATAAAAATAAGAGTATATATTTACCTAATCTACGCGCTCTAGTAGACTACCCTAAAATTTATAATATTTAGTTATTTTTTTTTTTTGATTTTATAAGCGTACTAATAGATTTATTTTATTTTATTAGCCTACTCTTTAGATTATTTTATTACTTTTAATTTTATTAATAACGCTAGGTCTCCCGGCTCTTTTTTATTAATTACCTACTTTTATAAAGCCTTTATTTTATTAACCTAAAATCTATTTATATAAAATAATATACTAAAAAGGGCTTTAGAGTAACTAAAAATAATATACTTAAAAAGGCTATTTTTGGCTAAAAGTTTACGTATATATAAGTTAGCGTAAAACTTATTAATAAGCTATATATAGATAGAAAGATTACGTTTTAGTTAATTTTAAATTATATTTTAGCTTATAGTATTACTACTATTAGAAGTAGTTAGTATAATAGGTAGTAATCTAGCTAAAATTAGTATAGTAATAGAATATTTTAAAAATAAAAAAGACTTACAGAGATATAATATAGTAAAATACCTTTAAATAGAAGTTAATAATATAGTATAAAGTATAGGATAAATAGCTAGACTTATTTAAAGACTAAATATTTAATTATATAGGCTCTAGGTAACAGCCTAATAACTTTCTTTAGTCCTAAAATTTATATACTTAGAAACCCCCTAGACTAACTATATTATATATAATTATAAGTAGTAATTACTAATAATTTTAAAAATAATTACGAGCAGTTACTAATCTATAAATATATAATTAAAGTATAAGCGGAGTATTACTATATTTAATAAAATATTTTACTCTTACTAAAAGAAAGAAGTATAACTTTTAAGGGTTTAAAATTTATACTATTTATATATAGCCTCTATATAAGCTGTTTAGTATTTACTAAGTTCTTATTATTACGTTGTGCCGCGGCTTTATAAAGCTCACCAAGTACGTTAATTAATATAAAATATATTAAAATTTAATTAATTATTTATTTAGAAATAGCTCCTTTTCTATTTAAGAATAGTCTAGTTTTTAATTAAGTTAGGTTACTACGTTAATCTAATTAGAAATCTAAACTAAACTAAGCCTATATAGGAAATTAATTAGTCTAATTAAGTAATATAACTAAGTCTTATAAAGTTAAGTCTAAAATCTAATACGCTAGATAATTAAATAGTAAATTAAATTAGAAATTAGAATTTAAACATATAATCTATAATATTACTATTATAGATAACTAGATATATTATTTACTAAACTATATACTCTCCCTGTATTATAAGTCTTAATAAAAAAAATAGTTATTATTTTTATACTAGTAATACTTAATTATTACTAATTTAATTTTTAATATTTTACTTTAGTAGAATATATATAAAAAATATATAATTTTTAATCTATTTATATTTATATATTAATTAAATAAAAAGTGTGGCTGTAGTAGCTATATAGGCGACCAAAAGGAGTTTTAAAAAAGGAGGAGTATATATATACCTTTATTATAATTTTTAATAATTTATATTATAAATTTACTATTAAGAGTTAAAGTATATATATAAAAAGCTAGTATTAACTTTATTAACTTTTATATAATATAACTAGATTAGTATTAAAATCTATAATATATACTATATACTAAATATTTAAAATTATATTTTTTCAATCTAGCCTTCCCTAACTTTTTCAACATATTAAGTATAAAGGTATAGATATACTCCTCCTTTTTTAAAACCTCTTTTAGTCGCCCCGAGCCACTATAGCCACACTATTTATTCGATTAATATATAAATATAAATATATATTTAAAATTATATATTACTAAATATTAAAATATAAGATATTTAGTAAATTTAAATTAATACTTATTATAATATATTATATTTCTTTATAAATATACTACTTATTTTACTTTTACACACTTTAGGTATTTTAATAGTATATATAGAATAGTAAATAGATTAAAGTTATATAAAACACTCTAAGTCTTACGTAAGTAAAAATACTAAAGTCTTTTTTACAAAGTATTTACTAACTTTTTAAATATAATTAATTATATAATAATATTATAATATAATTTATAGTATATAGCCTAGAGTTAAATTATAGATTATAAATTATATAGTTTATATTATTAGATATGTTATAACTTAAAATCTACGCTTAAAAGGGAACCAAATTTTAAATTACGTAATAGTTAATAATATACACTATATTTTTTATAATTTATAATTTAACCTTAGTTTATAGACTATAAATTATGTTTTTATAATATTATATAATTAATTATATTTAAACAGTTAGTAAATATTTTTTAAAAAATACTTTAGTATTCTATAGTCTATGCGACCCTAAGTGCCCTATACGACCCTAACCCGTTCGCCAGTCTAGTTAATACTAAAGTGGCCCAGCTTACCTTTAACTACTATATTATACTCTATTCTTTATTTACTAAACTATCGTTATTACGTAATACCTTACTATTATATATTTAATAAAAGTAATATATAAACGCTTTTTATACTAACGTAGGTTAAAAAAAGTATAGTAAAAAGAATTAGACTTAGTATTTTAATATTACGGATTAGTATTATAAGACAATTACTTAGTAGAATACTTAATTAGTCGTACTCTACTATTTATTAGCCTATATTTAAGTATAAGGTATTTAAATATACGTATAAACGTAACTCTGTTATTAAATAGTACTTATATTACTATATTATAAAATTATATAAAAGATTAGGTAAGTATCTATAAGCTTTTTAGTTAGTTAAATTAATAATATACCTAAATTTATAACTAAGTACTACGCGCTTAGCTTTTTTTATTAGTTTTTTATAGTTTTTCTATTACTCTTTTATTTTTATTACAGTCTCTATTTATTTTATATCTCTTTTTTTTTACTAATCTAATTTTAGGCCTTTAATACTAAAATTTTAATTATTATTTTTATTTTCTACTATTCTTACCGTAATCCCCTATTACTTAAAAACTTAAATTAAATATATATAATAGCGCTAGAACTATAATTATTATAGTATACCTAATAGAAGACTATATTTATTATTTATATAAATTAAATAATTAAAATATAATAGACGTAGGTATTACTAAAATTATTACTAGCCTTAACGCTATTATAAAATTTATTAATTTATTTAAGTTACTTAAGCATAGAATAAATAAAAAAGAAAAATATATTTACTAGTATCTTAAATCTAAATACTATAGAGTTTTTAAATATTATATAGCCTTAGATAATACTTATATTTTTTAATATACTACTAATAGTTATATAAGATAATACTTTACTAATTAAGTTAGTTTAGTTCTCCTTTCTTTATAAATTTACTAGATTTATTAAATTATAATCTTAATTACTTTTATTTATTTTAAAAATATAATATATAGAGATATCTTCTACAATTACGTATTTTTTTTAATAAATAGTTTAACGTGAAGCTCGGCGACTTTAATAAAGTTTTAATTAATAATAAACTCTGTTTTATCTATTATAAAATAAATCACGAGCTCCCTAATTAAAAAAGTATTTTAAATAAAAGCAAAATCTTCGCTTTTAGCTTTACCTTTTATAAAATTATAATAGAGTTAAAACTATATAAAAGACTTTCGGATTAAGTAATAGGTAATAAATATAGTTAGGGGGATTTCCTAAATATAATATCTCTACCCGTATTTAAGAATATAATTACTTAGTATTAGAAGTAAAACTATATAAATATAAATAAATTACTTTAGGACGTATAGACTAATAGTATATATTTTATTAACTTTATTTACTAATAGCTAATAATTTCTAATTACTACTAAATCTAAACTTACCACTTAAAACTTATTAACCTTAATCCTTTATAACGTTAAATTTTTTCTAAATATTAGTTTTATTTCCGTAGTTATAGTCGTAGTATAGATAAGAATTTATAAATAATAAAATTATAGTAATAGTTTCTATTACTTTTAGTAAATACTTTGGCGTTATAAGTAGTTTTATACTAATTAAAATAGATAGTTAGGGTAGTTATCTAGCACCTTTAATAAGTCTATTTAAATAATTTTACTATTTTAATTCTTAGTAGGTATTAAATTAGTATAGTAGTGTCTATTAGCTTTAGCTTTTATATATTTATTCTAGTAAGTATTAACTACTATATACTAAGGTATAGCTCTGTACTTAGAGTTATAGAATAATTAATTATAATAGTAATATATTATACGCTATATAAAAACTCTTAAGTACTATTTAAGTAGTTAAAGAAAAATAATACTACTATTACAAATTTTATACATAATAGTTATAAAATACTAAAGGCTTAATAAGGCTGTAAGTACTAAAATAGCGACTACTACTTAGTAATATTTCAGTAAATTTATTAACTCGCATTTATTAGGTATAAAAGCTACCTTATTCTTACTAGCTAAAAGCAAAAGTTTCTATTAGATAATAGACAAGACACCGTAGACTAGAATATAGTATAATATATTCTTCACTAATAAATTTTCTTTTTAAAAATATTAATCCGTGCCGCTCTTACTAAATTAGATATATAGACGACTAAAAGTCGACAGAAAACTATACAGCGCAGGGATAAGTGTAGCAGCATTTTTAATAACCTTCGGCCTTTAAGTAGACAATCTTAACAGGTTCACGGCCTCGGAAATATAAAGCCGTTAGACAGTAAGTCTACCAATAAGAGTCCTCTACGAGTATGCCCCACTTCGCCAACGCCTAAATACAGCCTAAATTACCTCTCTAAATCACCTTAAATATCCTCATAGTAGATACAATCCGCGACTTACTAGTACCCTATCTCACTAGTCTATAGCAGCGGTAAAGAGCTCTAAGGGGTTTTAATAAAGCTTTAATAAGAGTACGCTCTAACTTAAGTTCTACCGCTAGAGTTTTTCTAACTATAGGTTTTTAGATTTAGTTAGTCTACTTTTTTACTATAGCGTATAAAAACTATTACTATAAGAAGTAAAGAATAGTAGCTAAGCGTATTACTATTACTACTTTTAAATACCTTTCTATTAAATAATATAAGTACTTACATTATTATTTAATTTATAATTAAAGTATTTTAATACTATTAGTTTAGTTTTTAATTTCGACTAATAAAAGTTATAATAGTAATTATAAATATTATATATAAAAGTATATATATACTAGTAAATAGGTTATAATTATATTAACTAGTTAGGTCTAACGTAAGTAGAATATTAAAATCTAAAGAAAAATCTAGAAAAAAATCGTAATAACTTTATAACTACTGAATAATAATTTTTAAAAAATTAATCGAAATAGATATATATATATTAATATTCAATAATTTAAAAAATTTAATATTTATTACTCTAGCTCTATATTATTAATAAGTAAGCTTTTTATTAATACTAGAAAGCTAGACTACTAAATATTAATTTTTTAAATTATATAATTTTAATATATATATAAATCTATCTTTTATTAAATTATAAAGAATTATTATTAAGTAGTTATAAAGTTATTACAATCTTTCTCTAGATTTTTTAAAAAATTTTAATATTTTTATTTATATTAGACCTAACTAATTAATATATATAATAGGGTTTACTTAGTTCTAACTAGTAATAAACTTTTCTCTATTATAAGTTAGGTAAGAATTAAGAAGTGTATATATAGTATTAAGCTAATAAAAGTAAATATTAATAGTAGTAAAGTAATATATAATATTAATAATAAAAATCGGCTATTTAGGGCACTTATCTATTTTTTATATATAAAGCCTTTTACCGGATTCCTAGCTCTATTTTATAGAGCTATAAAATTAAAAATTTATAAATTTAGAAAATAGAGCTATACATTCTATTATATAATTTTATTATATATTTATATTATATTCTATATCTAATCTATAAGTATAATCTCTTAAGTTAGACTTTTATAGGTTCTTATTAAGATTACTATTATTTTTATAATTTTATTATAGCGTAGTAGCAGTAATACTATTCTTTTTTTTTAAATTTTTAGTTTAAAAATTATCTAAGAATTAGGGCTAAGCTATATTAATAGAGAGAGTCGTATTTAGTTTAATATAGTTATAGCCCTCTATACCTTTCTATAAAATATTTAAATATATTATACTTACTAATAAGATTCGCTATTATAGATTTTTAGTAATATTATACTTTTATTATATTAAAATTAATATTTTCTAACTAGTTTCCCCCTGTAATACCCCTAGACAATTAGCTTATAAAATTTATATTTATTTTAATATTTTCCGTACCTATAATATAAATAAAATATTAGTTTTAGATAATACGTATTCTTTAATATTACGTCTTAATATACTTATAATTATTAATATAATTTATTAATTATTTATAAGCTAAAATTTAAACTAAACTTACCACAGTAGAGAAGAAATAAAAATAAATTTTAAATAAATTAATAGTTACCTATACAAAGATAGTATATTTTTAAAAATAATTTTTTTATTAATAAATAGGAGGACGTTAAGTTAGCGCTTTTTTAAAAAAAGGTAAATTAAAAAAAAATAGAGCTAAGAGCTACTAGTTAATAAAATAATTTACAGGAGATCCTTTTAATAGTTATTTTAAATAATGTTTATACCTTTACTAATAGTAATAATTTTTATAAATTTTTATTAAGTATTTTAAAAATAGATTTTTTATCTCCTAGTTTTTTTTTTAAATATTAGTTTAGTTAGAATTTTTCTAGTTTTTTAAAATAATTACAGGGGAGCGAAAAAAAAAGCGGAATTAAAAAAGATACCTTTTTTAAAGTTATATAACTTTATAATTAGTAAGCTAAAAAATACGAAAAAAATAGTATTTTAAAGGGAAAGACTAGCAGATTCTATTTACCCTGTTAGTGGCTGCTTACTAAGGGGTTCAGGGGTAAAAAAAAATTAGTAAATATAGAAAATTTTTAGAGTCCTACTTTAGGCTATTATAACTTTTTATTTAAGATGTAAAATTTGCTTATTTTTATATATATTATAATAGTATCTATAATATATAAGTGTATAAAATATTTTTATATTTTTATATATTAATTATATAATTATATATAAAAGTCACTTTTTCAAATTGTTAATAATAAACTAGTAAATAATATATTACTAGTACTTAGTATAGTAGCCTTTAGCTTCTATAACTACCTTATAACGGTTAGGCAGAGATAAAATATAGTTATTAATAACTTTTTATAGTATATTATTCTACTTTTTATTAATAACTCTTTTAAAGGCCTCTATACTATTTAAACTATTTCCTATACCTAAATTAGCCTTTTTATTTTTAACTAGCCCTAATTTTAATAAACTCTATATATTTTCTATAGGGGCTAAATCAGGACAATAGGCTAGGTAAAGAAATAGTTTAATTTTATTATTTTTAAACTAAGTTAAAACGTCTTTAGTTTTATAAATAGGGACGTTATCTTATTAAAATTGCTAACCTAAATTAATATTAATATAAAGATTATAATTATAATATAATAAAATAATATATATATATATATATATATTATTATATTATTAAAAAAAGGGTTAAAAAAGGATTATAAAACTTACCCCTTTTTATATAGGGTTTAACCTTAAGGATAAGGACTTTATTTATATAGTCCTTATTAGTATAAGAAGTAAAAGAATTAGGTATTTTAATAAATACTAAATTACTTTTACCTTTTACCTAAATTGCACCCCAAACTTATAGGGTAATATCTCGACCTATAAAATAATTAATATAATTAATATTAAAAAACTAAAACTATAACTTAAAAATATATAAAAAGCTATATATTTTAATATTTTAAAAATTTAAAATAACTTACTTTGTAATTAGCTAACAGCTAATTCTCTTTTAACTCTATTATTACTTCTTTTTCTATAGTATTCTTTTCTAGCTTTACCTTTTTGTATTCCTGACTTATTAGAAAATATTATTTTTTTTAAATTTATATTTTTTATATTTTTTAATTATTCTTTAGCGTATTTTAATTTTTTTTTAGTATTTTCTTTGTTAATTATTGGTTTTTTTTTACTTATATTAATAGAGTAGTCCTCTTCTTTTAAAAAGGATTATAAAGTCCTTTTTATAATATTAAGACTATTTTCTATTAATATTTTTTTATTTTCTTTTTTAGGACTTCTAGTTAAGTCTCTATTAATAACTCTTTTTTCTCTTTAAGTTAACTTTTTTACTTTATCTTGTTTAACCTTTTTTATATAATTATTATTATTATCTTTTTTATTATTTTTATCTTTAATACGCCTTATAGCGTTATAAACAGTACTTAGTAATTTATTTAAAGTAGTAGTAATTAAAGTAGGTAAATTATTTACTTTTAAAAGAAGATTAATTTTAAATTTAAGTTTTAAGAATTTTGGCTCTATTTTAAGGAAATAGGAGTCTAGGTTTATAAAATTAAAAAGATATTATTATATACTATAATATTAATAATATATCACATAATTAGTGATTATATAAGCCTTCGCATAATTTTTATAATTTTTATAATTTTATTATTATATTACTAATACACTTTGAAAATCTAGTCACGTGACCTATACTAGGCCTAAAAGGGTATAGTTAAAATTTTAGTTAAATATATTTACTAACTAAAAAGTTATAAGAACCTAAAAAAGGGGTTTAAAAAGTTGCTATGTTTAGGTAATTTTAATATATTACACGTAATTAATAACTAGTAAGTAAAATGTTTATAAAATTCTCTGTAATTTTCTCTTTAAAATGGTATTATTCACGTATTTTTAGGCTTAGTAATTAATTTTATATAAATTTTTAAAAAAGGTATCTTTTTTAATTACGCTTTTTTTTTCACTCCCCTGTAAGATTTTTTTTTTTATTTTTATATATCGTCCTACGGGTTTTTCTTTTTATTATTTTTTAACTATTTAATCTTATAGTAGTTTTGTCCGTTTATAATTTAATAGTATATAATATTATTTATCTTTTATTATTACTATTTCTTATATATATTAGCTTTATAGACTATAGGTTTAGTATTTTATAGTACTTTTTTTAATAGCGTAATATAAAAAACTAAATATATTTTTATATTATTAGATAGTTATAGTTTAACTATAACTAGAATAATCTACTTTAAAATTTTATATAGACTAATTTTAAGGTAATTAAGTTTATCCTAAATGTCTTATACTAGTAATATTTTTTTATAGTAGTTAGACTTTTTTTTAAAAAAAGTAGGTAAAGCCTTATATCTATAATTATAATATTTACCTATTTTTTTTATAAGATAATAGTATCTTATTAAAGCTATATATAAGTTTAAATAATTTTTAAAGCTTATATCTTTTATTAATACTTCATAATATATAACAATTAGTATAATTTTTATTATACTGTTTTATAAACTATTATAGGCAAATTAGGTTATTAGGGGTAATTCTACCTAATTATTTTAATAGTAATTTAAGTAATATCTAAAATATTATTGTATAGTTTAGTGCTTTTTCGATATATTAAGTATAAAGACATATATATACTCCTCCTTTTTCGAACCCCTTTTAGTTGCCCCGAGCCACCACAGCCACACTTTTTATTCGATTAATATATAAATATATATAGTTTAGTTTATATATTTTATTTATCTATTTATTTATAAGTAATAAGCTATAGATATACTATATTTAATATTTATAAAAAAGACTATTATTAACTATAGTTTAGATATAAACTAAATATTTTTATTTATAATAATTTTATTTAGGACACTATATTAAGTAACTACTATTACAGGGGGGGTGAAAAAAAAGCGTAATTAAAAAAGTTATCTTTTTTAAAAATTTATATAAAATTAATTACTAAGCCTAAAAATACTTAAATAATACCGTCTTAAAGATAAAATCATAAAGAATATTATAAGAATGTTAGTTACTGCGTATTAATAACCTGTAATAAACTAAAATTACCTAAATATAACAATTTTTTAGACTCTTTTTTTAGGTTCCTATAACTTCTTAGTTAGTAAATATATTTAACTAAAAGTTTAAATATACTATTCTAGACCTAGTATACATTACGTGACTAGACCTTTAACGTATATTAGTAATTTAATAATAAAACTATATTAAAAAGAAAAATTTAGCCTATACTTATATAATTACTACCTACGTAATATATTACTAATATTATAGTATATAATAATATCTTATTAATTTTATAAACCTAGACTTCTAATTCTTTAATATAGTGTACTATATAATAAAACTTAAATTTAAAATTAATCTTCTTTTAAAAGTGACTACTTTTATTTTTATAATTATTTATACTTTAAAAGAACTCCTAATAATATTTATAATACTGTATAATATATTAAAAATAATACTATAGCAATAATAATACAGATAAAATTAAAATAGGTAGAGTTCCTAAGGTAATTTAAAGTATAAAAAGAATTATTAATAGAAACTTAATTACAAGACTTAAAAAAGTAAATAAAAGAGAGTTATTAGAGAACAGTTTAAATATTTTATAAAATTTATAAAAAGGGCTTTTTATAAAAGTTCCGTTATAATATTAATATAAGCAATAAAAATCCTATAATTAATTAATTAAATACTAAAAAAATATAATTAAAATATAATAAAGAAAGTATAAAATATATATTTGTATATTAATTAAATAAAAGGGTGTGGCTATAGTACCTGTGTAGGCAACCAAAAGGGGTTAAGAAAGTATAAAATATATTAATAATATAAATTAAAAAAAATAGTTTCTAAGAAGTTAATAATATAAAGGGAAGGAATTAAAAAGCAGTATTATTAAAAAATAAATAAAAATAAAGTTAAAAAAGACCTAGCTATTAGCTAATTATAAAGTAAGTTATTTTAATATTTTAAAATATATTACGTTTTATATATTTTTCCGGCATAGTTTTATTTTTTTAATATTAATTATATTAATTATTTTTTTAGTTATAAATTAATATTCTAAATTTAAAACACTATTTAGTTAAAAGATAAAAGTAATTTAGTACTTACTAATATACCTAATTTATCTATTTATTTTACTAGTAATAATTATATAAAAAAAGTTCTTATATCTAAAGTTAAATTAAAGATATAAAGGAGTAAGTAACTTTATAGATTCTTTAATACTATTTTTAATATAATTATATATATATATATATATATATATACTAATCAAATAAATAGTATAGCTGTAGTCGCTCGGGGCAACTAAAAGGGGTTTTAAACAAGGAGGAGTATGTGTATACCTTTATATATATATATTATATTATATTTTAATTATAAACTTTATATATCTATATATTATTTAAACAAAGTAGTGTGGCTGTAGTGGCTTAGGGCGACTAAAAGGGGTATTAAAAAAGGAGGAGTATATATATATCTTTATTATAACCTTTATTTTAATATTAACTTATATTCGTAATCTTAAAAAGATAAAGACCTTATTTATAAAATAACGGACGTTTTAAACTAGTTTAAGAATAATTAAAATATATTTTTTTTATCTAGCCTATACCACCGATTTAGCCTATATAAAAAATATATAAAATTATATAAAATCTAGGTTGAATAAAAATAAAAAGGCTAATTTATATATAAAATTAAGTTTAAAAAGTATAGAGGCTATTAAAGATCTATTTTTAAATAGTAAAATATAAAATAAAACAAAAATAATTAATAATTATATTTTATTACTCCCTAGCTATTATAAAATACTTATATAATCTTAGGAATACTATACTAAGTACTAGTAATATATTATATATATTTGTATACTAATCGAACAAATAGTGTGGCTGTGGTGGCTGTGTAGGCGACCAAAAGGGGTTTCAAAAAAGGAGGAGTATGTGCATGCCTTTATACTCAATGTGTCGAAAAATTAGTAATATATTATTTACTAGTTTATTATTAAAATTTGAAAAATTTAACTTTCATTAATAATTATATAATTAATATATAAATATATAAAAATATTTATTATATTAATAAAATATAGTATCTATTATAATATATATAAAAATAGGCCAATTTTACACTTTAAATAAAAAGATATAATAGTCTAAAGTAAGATCCTAAAAATTATCTATATGTACTAATTTTTTACTACCCTTAAACCCCTTAGTAAGCAGCCCCTAATAGGGTAAATTAAGTCTACTTATATTTCTCTTTAAAACTCTATTTTTCGCATTTTTTAGCTTACTAACTAATAAGTTATATAACTTTAAAAAAGGTAACTTTTTTAATTACCCTTTTTTTTCACCCCCCTGTAATATTATGCAGATATTCTATGTATTTAGTTAGTTAGTTAACCTTAACGAGACCCTCTATTGTTGCCAGAACCATTAAACTCACCCTAAAATTCTCTAACTTCCTCGCGACCCATGCGTCTCAAGGTTCCTACAGGCCTTAGAGCTTGGCGATTGCGATTGCGATTGTTATTAGCTCCAATCGAATATCCCCTGCCTACCAAAACGTTCTCCTGAACACAATCCATGTCCGATATGTTACCGTTAGAAGGGTTCCTCTCAACTCCTTGGTTAAGGTCGATAACGGGCGCGCTCATGATGCCTGCAGCAATGTCCGGATGATTAACTGGATCAGAACTGTTCGGGATAGCGTTCGTCTCGCCGTTAAGGAATCGGCCATTGGCTGGATCTGGGGTGTTTGGACGCCTATCGCCATCATCGTCGTGCCATCCATCCAAGTGAGGCCGCAAACCAACCAAGAGACCGTCATCGACTCTCTCTGCTGGAGGATGACTGAAAGGCGCAGCCGTCGCCCCAGATGACGTCGAGCGTTCCAGCGTATAAGGTGAGAGCCTCTATGAGCCTCTTGCATCTCCAAATCTCCAGTATTTCATACACCTCAGACTAGTCGCGTTTCTTTACCTAAGCCATTTTGACTGGAACTTTGTCTACGTGAGTCGCGCTTTACCCAGAATTTTGCGGAAAGCAGGTGAGCATAGCTCCGACGCCAGACCATATCGATGCGTACGTATGTTAGAGCAAAGGCAATTATTGAAATTATGAAACTGATCGGAACTGAAAGAACATTACTTAGTAAACACGGAGGAGTTATGACGGCAGTTTGACTCACACATGTAAGCGAAGATTCTCGTGAGTTTTACCGGTGAACCATCAGTGAGCTCTGACGCGTTCATGCCAAAAATAGAGCTAATGAACCCCAAAGGCAGCTTTAAGGGCGTTAGACAAAGAACCCGCTTATGAAAAGAAGATGGCTTACGAAAATTATTGTGACAACGGTAAATATAAGCACGATATTGTTTTGGCGTACGCTAAGTAGCGTCTGCTTCAACTCCAGTGTTTGGAACAACTGAACTGGTGAGCATGTGACACCTCAAGTATGTTAGTGTAGGAGTTAGACGCACCTTCTCATGTATATTTTCTGCTTGCGCGCAGAGTGCATTCAGATCTTCTATCTGACTTTCGACTTCTTTTAAGAAGTGCGGCTGGGCGTAATGAGCAAATGTACTAAGCACCATCTTCTGCAGCCGCACGATGTGTAAAATTATCCGAAGCTCCTCCTCGATATCTCGGATACGAACGACAGAAGCGATGTCTTCTTGAATGTCATAAAGATCCGTGTGCTGCCTCTGCCTTTTCCGCTTTTTCATTTGACGTTCTTGGTCTCCTTTGATGTTGTCATCTATGGCGTACTCTTGCAGTACACGAATATCTTCCTTTCGTCCTTGCAACGCCATGAAGAGATCGGAACTCTTGACTCGCTATCAGGGGTTAGTCAAGAACACTGAATCCTTTAGGGGCAAGGGAGCAAACCTCTGTTTCAATGGATTTTCTGAATATCTCCATGTAGCGCAGATCCGGGTTCGTAATGTGGGGATGCCGGAAGACTGAATAGCTCCGATCGACGATACAATATGCAAGACGCAAAGCCGTGTGTTTACGTCCCGGGGCATTGAACCATCCACGGGCGAGACATTCGAGATGAAGGTGCTTGCACCAGGATGGTCGATCGCATCCGTCAGGAGGCCGGTCCCCGGGAGAATCTGGAAAGCTCGTGACGATGGTGTCTGATGTAAGTAGTAATTAAGTGAGCAGCCGTGTAGGATACCAAGGAACGAAGCTGAGGTATTGCTTACCGTCGTCTAACAGCCACAACCACAGTTGATCAACTACCATCATGGTAGTGTCATCAATGTGCTTCGGTTTTCCGTGGTGCCCTACCCCTTTACCATTCGACCGCCGCTCTTCTTCCATTTCCTGTTTTGCTTGCTGGTAACGTGATACAACCTGGTCCTCGTCTCGTTCCATCAGACTGTTGTAGGAGAGTTGACGAAGTGCGGCTTCATCGAGGCTTCGACGTGGGTGCACGCTCGGTTGTTCACGCTTCCTTACCCAATTTATGTGTCGCAATGTGGTTGTGCGGCCATGTTCATGACGCTTGGCCCAATGGAGATACGGCATCTGAATACTTCACATTAGCAAGATCCCGCCCAACCACGGATAAAATGCAGTCTTACGTAAATAATAAGATTTTCAACGAGTTTGGTCTTGGAATTCGCATCGTCTTCTTCATCGAATTAGCTCATCTCAAAATGTGGGCGCTCTAACCTACCCTTCTCACGCTGCCGCTGCCTCCCTTTCCTCAGATGCCAGTTGCCGTGCCTCAATTCTATGAAAGTTGTCAGACAGGGAATAATTTCAATCTAGGACGTGGACATTTTCTTACCAAAATTACGCTTCCATGCTTTTGCATCCATAAAAGACGCTTTCACAAGTTCTTCTGTCCAATCAGCCACTGTCTCATCCTCGTTTCTTTCTTCCTCTTTTTCGTCATCATAAACAGGATCGTGCAATTGGTCTGACCAATACTCGCGCTGCACAAGCTCTTCCGCTTGTCCTTCACTGCAAATGCGTCGGAGTACATCCTGCACGAAGAGACTCGGCGTTACTAGACATTCTCTTCTGGCAAGATCATGACTTACTTTACATAAATCCATATCGTTTACTGGTATGTGAATCCATGTGGCTTCTTGCGTCCACTTAAAGGCCTGCGCCTTTTCTTTGCGTTCGTTCTTGATTTCTTCTAACTTTTGGTCGACCTTAGTCTTTTGCAGCTCGAGCCCAGCCGCAAGCGGAGAAGCGCGTGTACACTGCCAGACCCTCACACTATCTAGCCCAATGCGACGTTCCGCGTCGGCGGGCATCTGGGAAGTCATTTCTGCAACGGTGCTCGGAAATGAGAGAGGTTGGCGCGAAGAGGAGGGAGAAAGCCAGAAGCTGAAGTACATGCGCTAGCTCCATTGCTTTTGTTGACAAGCGGCAAATACCGGTTCGGTCAGAGCGCGTATCCAATCAATCCCAGCTGACATTAGGCGATCGACAGATGCACCCAAAAGCGGACGCGAAAGCGGTGTGGATGGGTGATTTACCTAACTTCATGTGGGTCGGGGTCGATCTTTACATGTGCGCTGTGCATCTTCACTTGTCTCAGCCAATGTGAAGTGCGATGCCCAAGTCACGCGATATAACCACTCGCGGAGCATCTCAGCCTGCGACTGATCGACAAATACACCGCGTCGCACGGACAACAGAGGGGCCGAAAAAGCCATTTACGTCGTTAAAAGCTTATCTTTGGTTTCACGACGCGAAAGGCTTGCGCTCATCTCCTCTTTGTCTAAAGAATAAAATAATAGCTTTAAAGAGATTTACGTAAAACGCAGAGTTAGGAGATAAGTTGCCTAAAGTGCTAATATTTTCTGCACCGGGATTTTTTCTTCTAATGGGTGGGAATGTTACTGAAGGGTCTGAAAGTGGTCAAAGTCAGGCGATTTGGCTGGTAACTCTTTGTGTAACTATCCGCTCTTAATGACATAAGATTACGCATGTAACGGAATCTAGCTTGAGGCTATGGGTAGAGCATTTGAGTCCAGAGAGGAACTGTAATAATTAGACCGCTCAGCTAGCTATGAGCATCCTCTCTAGGCGATGATGATACACGTGCGCGAGGTAACTGTACTAGTAGAAGTTAATAGATTTAATAAGATAGTATTAAGGTTATTATCTAAAAGTATAAACTATAGTTAATAAGACTAATTTATATATATAGATTCTTTGCCTATCTATTATATATTTATTTATATTCTTTATCTTTATTTCCGTAATTATTATACTATTTAATAATAATAGCTACTTTAAGTACAGCTATACTATTATTTTATCTAAAAAAATAATATATTAATAAATAATTTTATAAACTCTATACTAATACTTTATTTAACTTAAGGCTCCTTAAAAAGGGTAAAAAGTAATAAATTAAAAAGGATCTTTATAAGTATATACGTAAAGCTAAGAAAGACTTTAAAAACTATTTTAAGCTAAAAATTAAGCTTTTTATACTAGCTTAACTGCTGTATTACTATTTAAGATTAGAATTTAATATAGATACAATAAGTAATTACCCTTTTCTTATAATAAATAATTAATCTTAATAGGACTTTTAGTATAGTATATTAAAAATAAGTTATTTAAGATTAAAGAGCTCCTTAAAAAGAACTATAAAAGACGCCTTATAAAGGACCTATAAAATTTATTCTATTATAAAATACTAATAAAAGAGAAAAATACGTACTTTAACTTTTAAAGGGGGTAAAATATTTTAAAAAATAATTTAATACAATTTATAATTAGCGTATTAGGTATAAATAATAAAATTACTATATAGATTATTATAGGAGAATCTAGCTATAAGCATCTAGTATAAGTTTACCTTAAGTAGGATTACTGTTATTAGAATACTTTTATATACACGAGTTCTTTAATATAATATTCTTGCTATAAGGCCTAAAGATACATTACTTCTTCCTCTTTTAAGCTGGTCTTACGGAGTGCGCTTCGCGATATCCTTATTATAGCTTTATCTAGCTAACGCCTTAAAGTGGGCGCAGCATTTTTAAAGCATCCCTGTCTCGCTTAACCGGAAATAGTAAGTTATTATCTTTTATTACGTTAGTTACGTGTCGGATTAGTAACTAAGCTGCGTAGAATAGTAAGCTACGCACCCTACTAAAATTAAGTTACGTCTTTTTATAATAGCTCTACAACCACTTAATAAAATATTTAGTATATTAATCTATTAGATACGTGTACTATTTAGTAGTATACTAAGTCCTTTTATAGTCTTATTTATAATACTTACTACAGGTTAGTAGTACTTAAAGTCTACTTAGCTACCCCGTCTACTCTACTTACTTAAACATCCTTTAGGCCTTTATAGTAAGTAATTAATCTTCTTTTACTTATAAAGTTTTTTTATAGACTATATACTATTAGTACTACTACTTTTTACGCTATTAGTACTAATTAGTCTATTAAAACTTTTTATTTTATTTTATAAAAATTACTTTTTCAACCTAGCCTTACCTAACTTTTTCGATATATTAAGTATAAAGGTATATATATACTCCTCCTTTTTTAAAACCCCTTTTAGTCGCCCTGAGCCACTACAGCTACACTTTTTATTCGATTAATATATATATATATATATTATAAAAATTACTACTAAATTTATTATAAGTTAATAATTTTTAATAAGCTAGCGAATAGTATAAGTAGTAAAAATCTAGAATTACTAACTAAAGTAGGTCTTCATAAATTAAATCCACTATTTTAGTTAAGGAATAGTATATAGTATTTTTAATATTTATATAACTTTAGTATTAGTTACTAATTTTTAAGAAAACGGCATCTTAACTACTATTAGTAATAATAGGACGTATTCTTAATAAGCTAAAACTAGTTTTATTATTTAAAAACTAGTCTAAATATTCTACTCTAAAAGAACTATTTTTGTAATACTTAAGTATATTTATAGGAAGTTTTATTTATTAATATAAAAAACGCCTTATTATATAAACTTAAATACTTAATAGCCGTATACGCGTTTAAGAGGTAAAAAATAATTACAGAGAAGTAAAAAAAAAAAAACATAATTAAAAAAGATAACTTTTTAAGGTTATATAACTTATTAATTAGTAAGCTAAAAAATATAAGAAAACTAGAGTTTTAAAAAAAAACTAGTAAATTTTATTTACCCTATTAGGCGCTCCTTACTAGGGGGTTTAGGGGTATAAAAAAATTAGTAAATATAGAGAATTTTTAGGACCCTACTTTAGACTATTATAACTTTTGATTTAAGGTATAAAATTGGCTTATTTATATATACATAATAATAGAGCCTCTATTTTATTAGTGTATAAATTATTTTTATATATTAATATATTAATTCTATAATTGTTAATAAAAGTAAAATTTTTTAATTTTTAATAATAAACTAATAAATAATATATTACTAGTATTTAATATAGTATTAATATAATTCTATAAGTATATTTTAATAGCTAGAGAGTATTAAAATATAATTATTAATAACTTTTTATAGTATTTTATTTCACTTTTTAAGAAAAGCTCTTTTAATAGCCTTAATACTTTTTAAACTTAATATTATATCTAAGTAAGGCTTTTTATTTTTATTTAGTCTAGATTTTAAATAATTCTATATATTTTTTATATAGGCTAAATTAATGTTATAGGCTAGGTAAAAAAAATTAGATTTTAATTATTCTTAAACTAGTTTAAAACGTTCGTTATTTTATAAATATAGGCGTTATCTTATTAATATTAGTAATATAAATTAATCTTAATATCCAGTTTATAATTATAATATTATATAATAATATATATATATATATTATATCAAAAAAGATACTAAAAAACCTAATAGGTTACTTACCTATTTTTATATTCGGTTTAACTTTAGCTATAAGGAGATTTTTTTTATAATTATTACTAGTAATAGTAATAGATAAATTATATAATTTAGTAAATAGTAAATTATTTTTACTTTCTAACTAAATAGGATACTAAACTTAGAATATTAAATTATTACTAATAAATAATTAATATAATTAATATTAAAAAAATAAAACTATATCGTAAAAATAGACAAGAAGTAATATATAGTAAAGTATTAAAGTATTAAAATAACTTACTTAGTAATTAATTAATAGTTAGTTTATTTTTAATTTTATTTTTATCCTATTTTTTATTCTATTTTCTTATTACTTATCTGCTATATATTACTAACTTATTAGATAATCTTATTATTTTTAATATTTATATTTTTAATAATTTTTTTTTTTACGTATTTTAATACTTTTATTAGCGTCTTTTTTTATTAATTATAGGTTTTTCTTATTTATAGTAATATTATAATACTTCTCTTTTAAAATATAATTATAAAAATCTTTTTATAATATTTAGACTATTTTCTATTAATATACTTTTATTTTCTATTTTAGGGTTTTTAATTATAGTTTTATTAATAATTCTTTTTATACTTTATATATTTATATATTAATCGAACAAATAGTGTGGCTGTAGTGGCTCGGGGCGACTAAAAGGGGTTTTAAAAAAGGAGAAGTATATGCATACCTTTATATTTTATACTTTATATTATATTAGGAACTTTATCCCTTTTAACTTTATTTATATTATTATTATTATTATTTTACTTTTAATATATATTATAGTATTATAAACAATAATAGAAGTTTTTTAATTAATATACTTTACGAGCTTTATAAAGTCGTAGTACAACGTAACAATAAGAACTTAATAAATATTAAATAGTTTATATATAACGAGGCTATATATAAGTAGTATAAATTTTAAACTCTTAAAAGTTATACTACTTTCTTTTAGCGAGGGTTATAGTGCCCTACTAAACACAGCAATAATAGAAGTTCTTTTTAAAATTAAAATAATTACTAGAATATAAGTATTTACTTTTAAAAGAAGACTAAATTTAAATTTAAGTTTTATTAAATTTACCGTAATATTAAAGATATAGAAGTCTAGATTTATAAAATTAAAAAGATATTATAATATACTATAATAATAATAATATATTACGTAATTAGTAATTATATAAGTAGAACATAAATTTTTACTATTTATATAAATTTACTGTTATATAATAAATAAATATTAAAAATTAGATTACGTGATCTATCCCTAGACAAAAAGAGTATAGTTAGAATTTTAGTTAAATGTATATATTAACTAAAAGGTTATAGGGACTTAAAAAGAGAATTAAAAAAAATCGTTATTTATACGTAATTTTAGTTTATTATACGTATTAAATAAGTAGTAGCTACAATCCTTATAATATTATTAATAACCTTCTCTTTTACACGATATTATTTACGTATCTTTAGGCTTAGAAACTAATTTTATATATATTTTTAAAAAAAGATATCTTTTTTAATTAGTTTTTTTCTATATTATGCCCCTGTTATAAATACTACTAG
This sequence comes from Pleoardoris graminearum, assembly GCA_030770415.1. NCBI lineage: Eukaryota > Fungi > Ascomycota > Dothideomycetes > Pleosporales > Didymosphaeriaceae > Pleoardoris > Pleoardoris graminearum. Next base: position 41,179 of record JASEKS010000267.1, read on the forward strand.
TATAACCTATTAGACTTTTATATATGTATATATATATATATATATATAATAAAGTTGCTATTAGTAACTACTTAATTAGAAAAAAAATACTATATATACTATATAACCTAATAACTAGTTCTTAAAGATACTACGCTAAGTCTAATTAGAAAAGATAGTACTTACTAAAATAAATACGTAATAACTACTAAATACTACTTTTTTTTTTTTTTAAAAAAAAAAAATAAGCCTTTTATATTAAGGCTACCTAACTATTAAAAAAAGTCCTTTATTTTCTAAGTAAACTAATAACCGGCTTTTTAATTCCTAATTAATATATTACTAAATAGTTAAACTAGATTAATCTATTACCTAATTAGGCCTAGTTCGCTACGCTAAGCCTATTAGAAATAAATTTTACCTAATTTAACTTTAGATAGTAAAATATCTTACTTATATTTTTAAATATAACGTATTCTGCGCAGGGATTCCGACTTTTTATAGTCTTATATTAATTTTTTAGTAGTACCCTATACTTTTAAAAACTCTACTTTTTACTAGTAAAGTAGACATATTTAAAGAATACTTATAATAAGAAGAGAAATTAAACCTCTAATATATAAATAACAACGAAAATTCAAAAAATTTTATAAATCTAATATATTTCTAGACACTTGCCTACTATGCCACCCTACCTAATAGTACTTAATAGTATTATAGCTTAGTACAGTTTATTACTTTATGTAGTAACTTATACTAATATAATTACTATTATAAACTAATACTAAACAGGTATTTATAAAGGAAAAGATATTAATATATTATAACTATAGTATATATTACAGCGTCTAAAGTACTATTTACTAATAATAAAATACTATTATTTTATAACTAAAATATACGCTCTTAGTATATTAAAAAATAAAATTTTAGTAAAATATATATACTAGATTTACTCTAGCCTATACTATAGAGTATATTAAATACTTTAAGCTTTTAAATTAAACTAAATCAATAAGACACGTAAAGTAGTAAGTATATTTAATATAATTAATACGCTACTATCTACCTTTATAAGTAATTTATAAGATATAAAGGCATATATATACTCCTCCTTTTTTAAAACCCCTTTTAGTCGCCCTAAGTCACTACAGCCACACTATTTATTTAATTAGTATATAAATATATAAGTAATTTATAAAAGTTAATATTTATATAAAATAATTTTATATTTATAGATATAAAGTTACTAAATATAGCTAAGAAAAAATTACTTAAGTAGGTAAAGAGTAAGCTAAAAATCTGCTATTTATAGGTACTACTAGATAAAAAAAAAATACTAAAATTATTATAGCTATACTACTATATAAAATAGTTAATTAATAAAAAAAAGTTAAAAAAAAAAGTCGCTAGTAACTATAAAACTAGTAATAATAATACTAATACTAATAATTATAAAACGCTAAAGTAAAGAGATAGTATAGTTCTTTAATAAGTAATTAAGTATATTAAAAGCTATAGTCTATAATATAAAAGGTATATATAATACTAATTAGAATAATATAAAATAAAAGTTACTAGTATATAGAGGAGTGCTATAGCCTAATATTATAAAGAATATTTAGAGATAAGTAAAAAAAGGTTTCTAAAGGAAAGATAATAGATAGCTAGTATAAAAAAATATAGATAAATAGCTTAGTATATAATAAAATAAAATAGAATATTTTATATTAATTATTTTATTATAATTTTAAAATTTCTAAATCTCTGTTAAGACTACTATTAGACTTAATCTAATATAGTTAAGTCTATAGGTTAATAATAATAATAAAGAAAAACCTCTTTTACTATATAAAGAGAAACGTTATATTAATTTTTTTTTACTATCTCTAAGTAAAACTTTTTAATTAATTATATAATTTTATTTATATAGTTTTAGTTTAATAGTAATCTAAAGGTTCTAAAATTATAATAAAATAATTAATATAAATTATTATATTTTATTAATTATATACTAAGCTATTTATTATCCCTATTTTAGAACTATTTTTAATTTATTTTTAAATATTCTCTAGAGTATTAAACTATAGCACTTTTTTATATATTATTAGTCTTTATTTTATATTATTCTAATAAAAATTATATATATTATTTATACTATAGATGATAGTTTTTAATTAATTTACTTACTAATTAAAGAATTATACAGGGGGGTAACAAAAAAAAGTTAATTAAAAAAAATACCTTTTTTATAATAATATATCTATTTAATTAGTAAGCCTAAAAATACGAAGAAAACAGCGTTTTAAAGAGAAAAACTAGTAGATTTAATTTACCCTATTAGTAGCTACTTACTAAGGGGTTTAAGAGTAAAAGAAAATTAGTAAATATAAAAAATTTTTATAACCCTACCTTAGGCTATTACAACTTTTCATTTAAAGTATAAAATTTACTTATTTTTATATATATAATAATATATACTAAGTTTTATTAGTATATTAAATATTTTTATATATTTATATATTAATTATATAATTATATATAAAAGTCACTTTTTCAAATTTTTAATAATAAACTAGTAAATAATAAATTACTAGTATTTAGTATAGTAGCCTTTAGCTTCTATAACTACTTTATAATAGTTAGAGAGTAATAAAATATAATTATTAATAGCTTTTTAAATTATTTTATGCTACTTCTTTATAGTAGCTCTTTTAAAGGCTTTTATATTATTTAAACTATTTTTTACACCTAAATTAGCCTTTTTATTTTTAATTAGCCCTAATTTTAATAAACTCTATATATTTTCTATAGGGGCTAAATCAGGACTATAGTCTAGGTAAAGAAATAGTTTAATTTTATTATTTTTAAACTAAGTTAAAACGTCCCTAGTTTTATAAATAGGGACGTTATCTTATTAAAATTACTAACCTAAATTAATATTAATATAAAGATTATAATTATAATATAATATAATAATATATATATTATTATATTATTATATTATTATATTATTATATTATTATATTATTATATTATTATATTATTATATTATTATATTATTATATTATTATATTATTATATTATTATATTATTATATTATTATATTATTAAAAAAAGGGGTAAAAAATATTATAAAACTTACCCTTTTTTATATAGGATTTAACCTTAGGTATAAGGACGTTGTTTATATAGTCCTTACTAGTATAAGAAGTAAAAAAATTAGGGATTTTAATAAATACTAAATTACTTTTACCTCCTACCTAAATTATACCCTAAATATATAGGGTAAAGTCGTGGCCTATAAAATAATTAATATAATTAATATTAAAAAACTAAAACTATAGCCTAAAAATATATAAAAAGTTAAAATAACTTACTTTATAATTAGCTAATAGCTAGTTTTCTTTTAATTTTATTATTACCCCTTTTTCTATAAAACTTCTTTTTAGCTCTACCCCTTTATATTACTAACTTATTAGAAAATATTATTTTTTCTAGTTTTATATTTTTAATATTTTTTAATTATTTTTTAGTATATTTTATTCTTTTTTTAGCGTTTTGTTTATTAATTATTAGTTTTTTTTTACTTATATTAATAAAGTAGCCCTCCTCTTTTAAAACCCTTTATAAGAATCTTTTTAAGATATTTAGACTATTATCTATTAATAGTTTTTTATTTTCTTTTTTAGGGCTTCTAGTTAAGTCTCTATTAATAACTCTTTTTTCTCTTTAAGTTACCTTAAAAACTCTACCTTTTTTAATCTTTTTTATATTATAATTATCTTTCTCCTTCATTTTAATACGTTATATAGTATAATATATACTAGTAAGAGATTTATTTAAAGTAGTAGTAATTAAAGTAGAAGAATTATTTACTTTTAAAAGTAAATTAATATTATATTTAAGTTTTAAGAATTTTAGCTCTATTTTAAGGAAATAGGAGTTTAAGTTTATAAAAGTTAAAAGATATTATAATATACTATAATATTAATAATATATTACGTAACTAGTAATTATATAAGTCTTAGTAATATTTTTATAAATAATATAATTTTATTATTAGATTACTAATATACTTTAAAAATCTAGTCACGTGACCTATACTAGGCCTAAAATAGTATAGTTATAATTTTAGTTAAATATATTTACTAACTAAAAAGTTATAGGAACCTAAAAAGGGATTAAAAAAATTACTAGGTTTAGATAATTTTAGTTATTTACCTATACTTAGTAAGCAGTAACTAAAATAGTAATTAAAATCTCTTTAATTTTCTCTTTAAAACGGTATTATTTACGTATTTATAGCTTTATTATTTAATTTTATATAATTTTTTAATAAAGTTAACTTTTTAGATTAACCCTTTTTTGTGTTACCCCCCTTTATAATTCTTTTACTTTAGTACTTTATAGTTACTAGTATTTATATTATTATTAATAATAAAGAACTTATTTTTATTAATTAGTTATTTAGTACAGTAGCATAACTATAGTAATATAAATATTATTTTTTATTTAATAGTACTTCTAGAGAGTAATTATTTAGTTTTTTTTATAAAATATTATAGTTTCTATTAGGATAACTATACTCTACTTATACGGAGTAATAGTCCTCTATAATATTATAGTAAGTAGAAAATAGTATAAAATAATAAATAATAATAATTATATTTTAATATATATTCTTCTATCTGTATAATAGCTAGATAAAGTCTTTACTTACTAGTATAAATTATATAATTATATAACTATAGCTATATAATCTATGCGCTCCGTATTACTAGTAAATCTATTTAAGTTAATTACTCTATATATACTAGTAACTCTTTTTTTTATAGTAATACTATATAAATATTCTATTCTTTTATATTTTTTTTTATATATAAGTAAGTAGTTCTCTTTTCTGTATAAGTATATTTTTATCTTAATATATTTTTATATAATTAAATTATAGTCTATTATTTATATATTATATAATAATAAGAAGTAAGATTGTATAGTATACTGCTACTTATTAATTAAAATTATAGTAAACTAAAGTAAAGAGTTATTAACTTTATATATTATATAAAAGTAAAAAATAAGATTATAGTAAATAGAAGTAAGGAATTATTATATAATAGTTGAAAAAAGCTAGTCTAAAGCTATACGGGACAATAGTTTATAAAAAAGAGCTTTTTTTTTATAATATTTTTTTTTTTAGTTTTTATCTATTATTATCTCCGTACGTAGTTTTAGATATTATTTTTTTTTTAACTTTTTAGCTATCTTCTTTTATATAAAGTTAACCTCTAATAAAATTTTTAAAATAGCTTTTATTCTATATAGATAGTAGCCGTAGTAATAGTAATAAGTTATAATTATTTTTAGCTTTACCCTTATATAGGCTTTTATACCTAATAGTTAAATTTAGATTATTATTTCTACTAAAACTATTATTAATAGAGTATTTTTATTAGCTTTTTATATTAATATATATATATATATTCCGATATAATTCTTTCCGTATAGTAATATTTTATAAGATAATAAATATATAGTATACTAGTTACCTTTGTATAATATTAATATTATCTTACCTAATAATAATAACTTAACTCTCTATACTATAAAAATTATTTATTATAAAAACTACTTCCGTATACTCCTTATATAGTTATATAAAATATTAAAGCCACAGCCGTATATATAAAAATATAATAATAATACTACACTTTTACTTTTTATAACATATTATACTTTAGTAGTATTTTAGAGTAATATATATAATTTTTATATATAGTAGTTATATAAGGCTTAGTATAAATATTATACCTAAAATATATAGGCGTTTTTTTTTCTTTATTTTTCCTTTATTTTTTTTATTAATATAGAGGAGGATTAGGGATATATAAAAAAAATAAAGGGTTTTCTTTAAATATAATATTTTAAAAGTTTTCCTTTTAACTTTCGTGTAAAAAAGTAAAAAAATATAATATATATAAAAAAAAATATACTAAGAAATAATTTATATAATAGGGGATATTTAATTTAAAATATAAAAAATATATAATATATTTTATTAAGGCTTTTATACAGGCTTTAGCTTATTAATTAAAATTTTAATACTATAAAAGAGGGTATTAAAAAATATTAATTATATAAAAAACCTATTTAGTTTACCTTTTATAAAAGTATTTACTAAATTATTCTTCTTTACTATTTATTATATTTTAGAGATCTTACGGTTCTTATATAATTAGTAAAAAAATATAATATTTATTATAAGCCTCTTTTTATTTATCGTACTAAGCTTAATAAAATAATTATATAAAAATCTTAAATCTATATAGACTACTATAAAGGCTAGTAAAAAGTTAATTATATAAAAGATTTTATTAATAGTAGTATTAAAAGTAATAACTATATTAAAGCTTATAACTATTTTATATAATTTACTAGTAAAAATACTTTTCGTAACTTATTTATATTTAGTTAAGCTTTAATAAATAATATTACTATATATAGTAAACTTAGTATTTATATAGTTTTTAACTCTAAAAATAATAAAATATCTAAGCTATAAGCTAAAATCTTAGTTATTTATAAAAGATATATTTATAAAAATAAATAGTTTTATATATTAAAAGTTTAGTAAAATATATAAAACTCTTCTTTTTACGTTTTTAATTTACTATTTAATTCTTTTATTTAGTACCTTTACTTTTAATATAGTAAGTTTTCTTATTTATATAGCTATAGAAAAGTTAAATATAGCTTTTAGTTAATGGATAGAAGTAATATATATACTTTTTATATACTATTTAATATACTACTATTAAGCTTTTAGATTAAATAAATTTATTATATAAAAGCTTTTACTTTATTTTTTTTAAATTATAGTAACTATTTTATTTTCTTTTAAAATAATTTTTACTTTATTAAACTCTAGAGGTTCGTATATAAAAAAAATACCTTATTTTTTATATAAAACTTTATAGCTTATAGTTTATCTTCTTCTCTATTAGAGAAAGTAGGTAAAATAATATTTAAAGTATTATCTATTTATATACCTATTCGGCTAAAAGTCTTTACTTTTTTTTTTATTATAAGTAGGTATAGATTATACGTAGAGGGAAATATTTTTAACCTTTTAGTATAGTAGTTATAGTATATTTTAAACTAATATAAATTTAATTTAGTTATACTATATAGAGGGGGGTGACAAAAAAAAAGATAAATTAAAAAAGATACCTTTTTTAAAAATTTATATAAAATTAAATAATAGTCTTAAAAATCCGTGAATAATACCGTTTTAAAGAGAAAATGAAGGAGACTTTAATTACTATATTAGTAACTGCTTACTAAGCAGAAGTAAATAACTAAAATTATCTAAACCTAGTAATTTTTTTAACCACTTTTTTAAGTTCCAATAACTTTTTAGTTAGTGAATATATTTAACTAAAATTTTAACTATACCCTTTTAGGCCTAGTATAGGTCACGTGACTAGATTTTCAAAGTGTATTAGTAATATAATAATAAAATTATAAAAATTATAAAAATTATGCTAAGGCTTATATAATCACTAATTATGTGATATATTATTAATATTATAGTATATAATAATATCTTTTTAATTTTATAAACCTAGACTCCTATTTCCTTAAAAATAGCGCCAAATTTAACAAAACTCAAATCTAAAGTTAATCTTCTTTTATAAGCAAATACTCCTATTTTAACAATTATTTCTACTTTAAAAAGAACTCCTAATAGTATTTATAATACTATACGACGTATTAAAAATAAAGAAAAATATAATAATAATATAAACAAGATTAAAAGGGGTAGAGTTTCTAAGGTAACTTAAAGAGAAAAGAGAGTTTTTAATAGAGACTTAATTAAAAGCCCTAAAAAAGAAAATAAAAGTATATTAATAGATAATAGTCTAAATATCTCAAAAAGATCCTTACAAAGAATTTTAAAAGAGGAGGGCTACTCTATTAATATAAGTAAAAAAAAACCAATAATTAACAAAAAAACGCTAAAAAAAGATTAAAATACGCTAATAACAATGTAAAAAATATAAAAAATATAAATTTAAAAAAGATTATATTTTCTAATAAGTCAGCAATACAAAGGGGTAGGGCTAAAAAGGAGTATTATAGAAAAAAGGGTAATAATAGAGTTAGAAGAGAACTGGCTGTTAGCTAATTACGAAGTAAGTTATTTTAACTTTTTAAAATATTAAAATATATAAGTTTTTATCTATTTTTAAGCTATGGTTTTAGTTTTTTAATATTATTTATATTAATTATTTTATAGGCCGAGATTTTACCCTATAAGTTTAGAGTATAATTTAGGTAGGAGGTAAAAGTAATTTAGTATTTATTAAAATACCTAATTCTTTTACTTTTTATACTAGTAAGGACTATATAAATAAAGTCCTTATACCTAAAGTTAAACCCTTAATAAAAAGGGGTAAGTTATATAACCTTTTTTTACCCCTGTTTTTATTAATATAATAATATATATATATATATATTATTATATTATATTATAATTATAATCTTTATATTAATATTAATTTAGGTTAGCAATTTTAATAAGATAACGTTCCTATTTATAAAACTAGAGACGTTTTAACTTAGTTTAAAAATAATAAAATTAAACTATTTCCTTATCTAGCCTATAGTCCTGATTTAGCCCCTATAGAAAATATATAGGGTTTATTAAAATTAGGGCTAATTAAAAATAAAAAGGCTAATTTAGGTGTAGGAAATAGTTTAAATAGTATAAAGGCCTTTAAAAGAGCTACTATAGAGGAGTAGAATAAAATACCTTAACAAGCTATTAATAATTGTATTTTATTACTCCCTAACCGTTATAAGGCGGTTATAGAAGCTAACGGCTATTATACTAAATACTAGTAATATATTATTTACTAGTTTATTATTAAAAATTTAAAAAAGTGACTTTTATATATAATTATATAAATAATATATAAATATATAAAAATATTTTCTACACTTATATATTATAGATACTATTATAATATATATAAAAATAAACAAATTTTACACCTTAAATAAAAAGTTATAATAGCCTAAAGTAGGGTCCTAAAAATTTTCTATATTTACTAATTTTTTTTACCCCTGAACCCCTTAGTAAGCAGCCCCTAACAGGGTGAATTAAATCTTCTAGCCTCTCTCCTTATATTAGTATTTTTTTTATATTTTTATGCCTACTAGTTAAACAGTTATATTATTTTAAAAAAGGTATCTTTTTTTTTTATCTTTTTTTTTGTCACTCCCCTGTAAAAGGTATATAATTTAGAAAATTATACTAAACAGAAAAAGATAGTTTATCTTTTTTAAAGATTTTATATATAGTATATTAAATAGTAAATCCTTAAATTATATATAAGTTTAAGTAATATTACGTAAATTATACTTTATATTATATAATTTAAGGAGTATTATACTTAAAGCTAGAATAAGTTTTTAGTTTATTTTTTAGATAGTTAGTAACTATATAAAAATAAACTATTTATTATCATTAGAGTAACTAGTAAGTATATAATAAAATTTTTTATATAAAACTATATTTTTATTTTTAACCTTCTATATTATTATAAAATTAAATATATAGCTTATGTAAATAGTAGGATTATATATAATAGGCTTAAAAAAATTATTTACAATAAAAAAATTAATCTCTATATAATTAAATTCCTTAAATAGGGCTTTAGGTATTATAATAATATTATTCTAGTATAGCTTTATTACTAGTATAAAATTAAATTTTTTTTTTAAAGTATAAAAGCTTTTACTATATTTCTTCCTTAGGCAATCTTACTTTTTTAGCTTTTTAGGTTTAAGTTATATAATTATATTCTCTTCTTCAATAGCTAGGGAGTTATTATATAAAGGAGATTTATAGTAGTATAGTTTTATATATATCTATTTTATAATTAGTAGGCTATTATTTAAATTTATAATAATATTTAGTTTATTAATTAACTATAGTACGTATAGATCTATTTATCTTTTTTTTTTTTAGATTAAAACTTCTAATTTAATAAAAAAGGATAGAGTTTTTTACAGATTTAGTTTATTATATATATTAATTATATAGCTTAGTATAAGCTTTATATAATTAGCTTATAGGGCCTTTAAAGCTTTACAGATAGTATTAGCCTATATAATAATATTTAATAATAGTAGAGATATTATACTAATCTGTAAATAGGTACTAAAGATAAAAAGTATTAGTATAATACTATCTAGGCCTATAGTATTATTTAGTACTTTTATAATTATTTAAAAAATATTTTTATTACTTATATAATATTTAATTTTATTTTTTTAAATATTAAAAACTCGCCGTAATAGGCCGTGCGCTCTCTTAATCTTACTAATTACTTAGTAGATTTCTACTAGTATTTAGTAATACTCTACTTCTATAATTTATATATTATTTTTAAATTTTTTTAAAGCAAAGTTAGTGCCTAAATTATATATAATAAAATCTAGAGAATTTTAGTAGATATTAATCTAATATTATATAAGAGTTACCTATACCTCTTATATAGATATTAAATTAAGAAAGGTAATAGCTTAAAATAATATTTTTAAGTTAATAATATAAAGGATATTACGATTACCGATTTGTATAATATTAATAATAATCTTATAGTTAAAATAGATATTATTTTTAATAGAAAACTTAATTTTATATAAAGCTATTTTATATATTTAGTAGTAATAGAATAGATTCTAAATCTATTATAGTATAGTAAAATTAATCTTATAACTTATATTATAAAGTAGCTTATAAAGTTATTTTATATAAGGGTATTTAAAGCATTTATAAAGTCTATAAAGTTTTTTTTTAGTAAAGAATAAAGCAGCTTCTATATAACTTATATTAAAAAATAAATATTTTTACCTACGTATAACTAGAACTGTTATACTATTTTTATATATAATAATATTTAATATATTATTAAAATATACTCTTATATAGTTCGCATCTGCTAGAAATAGTAAAAAGGGTATTAAAGTATTTAAAATATAGTAAATTATTATACTAATTAAGTTTTTAATCTATATAGTACTAAGAGTATATATTAATATATTACTTTTAAAGCTAATAGTAGTTTTTATTAGAGTTTAATTAATTTTTATACTAGGGTTTTTATAAACGTATACTTTAAACTAGCTTTTACTAATTATTAAGAATTTAGCTATACTTATATTTTAAAATTTATCGTAATACTGCGTACGGTACCTTCCTTTAAAAATAAATTATTTAGTTATTTCTCTTTTATTTATAAAGAATATATCTTCTACTATTATATAATACAGGAATAAGGTAGTATTAAGGTATTAAACTACTTTTTTTAAAAAAAAAAAAACTAAAGTTCAATATAATTTTATTTTCCAATTTCTCTATATTATTATATAAATATCCTTTAAAGTTTTAAATATAGAGGGTAATATTACCTTAAGAAAATATTTCCTTATAGAAGTCTTTATATATTATAATATACTAGTTACGTACTTAGGCTTTATTATATATAAAATAGTTTAATAACTAGTATTTTTCCTTATAGTAAATAAAATACTTTTTTTTATTACTAAGATTATACTTCTAGATCTCTAAAAAAGTTATTATATATAAAAATAAAATTATTAGTGCTGGAGGAGTTTATTCTTATTATTAGTATACTTTTAGTCTATATAAAAGATCTCGTATAATACCTATAATTAAATATAGTATATATATTAGCAATTTATATTAATCTATAGTATAAATCTTAAATTACTTAGTAGTCTTTTATATATAGGTTTTATTAAAAATATAATTTATTTAAGCTTTAATTAATTTTTATATACTCGTATAATTACTATATAAAGTAATACTTCTCTTTTAAATTAAAAGTCTAGAGCTCTTTATACTAAAATTAATTTATTAATTATTGCCTTTAAAACTTTATATAAAGTCTTATTAGAATTTTCTTACTTAAATTATATAAAGGTAATAGTAGTCTAATTAGTCTAATACTAGTTATAGTTAATATATATATTAAATATAAAGGCATACACATACTCCTCCTTTTTTAAAACCTCTTTTAGTCGCCCCGAGCCACCACAGCCACACTATTTGTTCGATTAGTATACAAATATATATATATTAAAATAATAATTTAATCTATTATATAACTATTTTTATAAGTATTCTAAGCTAATATTATATAAATAGAACTAGCCCGCGTAATTTTTTAAAATATTTAAAAAAATAATAGCATACTATAACTTTTAAATATTAATTCTTTAGTAAAGCTTAATAAAAATATAAGCCTTATTAGCTAAAATATCGTACGGGCGGCTAGTATAGTTATTTACTTTTTTTTATATTTTTTAAAATATAATTATTTTTTATAAATTAAATTTTTTTTAGCGGTATATCCCGTACGGGTAAAAATTAAAATATTAAATTTTAGTAAGCAGCGTATAAAAGTTAAAAGATTAGTAAGTAATTAATTATTAATATTTTATAACTAGTTTCTAGAGGAAATAGTAATATTTTAGAATTATATTTGTATATTAATCGAACAAATAGTGTGGCTGTGGTGGCTCGGGGCGACTAAAAGGGGTTTCAAAAAAGGAGGAGTATGTGTATGCCTTCATAATAGAATTATATAATAGTAAATATATTAAGTATTATAATCTACTATTATATATACCTAAAGGCGGTGCTAAAGTATATAAACTATATAAAATCTAGAGTTATTTAGGTTTATATAGTTTATATTTATACTTATATAATATAGGCCTAAAATTCTCTAAGTAATACTAGTATAGCAGAATTAATTACTTATATAATATATATTATAATAGTTAGCTTTTTTACTATATAGGAGGTATAGCTAGAGTATATAAAATATTTAGCTATTAACTAGGAATTTAAAGGTTTAAATTTAATAGTTTCTATATAGGTTATTCTATAGTAATAATTAGGCTATTTATTAAACTTTTTAATCTTACTTAGAGATTTTTAACTTCCTAATATCTTTTTATAATTTAAAAAAGAGTTTATATAAAGCTTATTAGCCTTTATCCTTATTTATTTACAAGAGGTTATACGTCCATATTTTATAAGATTTCTAGTAGTTCTTTTTAAAATACTTATTCTAATAATATAAAGTAGGAATAGTTCTATCTAGTAAATATATTATAGTATAAAGTAACTAGGTTTTAGCTGTCTCTTTATTTTATATAAAATCTTATAATAACGCAGCTAATATACGTATTAAGGTATTTAGTAAATAAGTTATCTTAAATATTTAAATTTTTTATCTAGTATTATAACTTAGTCTAGTCTCTAAGTACTTATATAGAGATATTATATTTTTAAATATATTTTTTTATAATAAATCTAGATCTGTTTTTATTATACGCTTTTTACCTTTTTTTATAGAAGACGCTTCTTTTAGTACTATTATATTATCTAGTTTATATAATTAATTATATAGTTTTAGCTTACTATACTAGTAGGTTTATATAAAGCGGTTTAGTTTTAAAAAGAGTTATTTTTATATTTTATACAGATAAGGTTTTAATAAGATATATAATTTAATATACTCCCTTCTATCTATAAATACGGGGAAGAGTTATATAATATATAAAATTATTCCTACGTAGTATAGGTTTAATAATAACTTAATCTTTTTATACACCCTTACTAATTTATAGTAGATAAAGAAATCTAATTAAGTATTAGTAATAGAGTAGTTATATAATTTAATTAAATAACTACTAATTAGTGTTAAAATAACTATATTTTATTTATATAGAGTAATAGTCCTCTGTAATATTATAGTAAGTAGGAAATAGTATAAAATAATAAATAATAATAGTTATATTTTAATATATATTCTTCTATCTATACGATAGCTAGATAAAGTCTTTACTTACTAGTGCAGATTATATAATTATATAACTATAGTTATATAATCTATACGCTCTATATTACTAGCGAATCTATCTAGATTAACTACTCTACGTATAGTTTCTTTTTATATATAATTAATTTTACGCTTATATTAATAGATTTATTTTATTTTAATATACACTTTTATAAATTATTTATTAAAATAAATAATAGTATAGTATATATTTATATTTATATATTAATTAAGTAAAAAGTGTAACTGTAGTGGCTGTATAGGCGACTAAAAGGGGTTTTAAAAAAGGAGGAGTATATATATACCTTTATACTTAATATTAGTAGTATAGTAATTCTACTATATATATTTATTATTTTATATTTTTCGACACATTAAGTATGAAGGCATGCACATACTCCTCCTTTTTTTGAAACCCCTTTTGGTCGCCCCGAGCCACCACAGCCACACTATTTGTTCGATTAGTATACAAATATATATAATATATTATTTTATATATTTATATATTAATTAAATAAATAGTGTGGCTGTAGTAGCTCGGTACAACTAAAAGGGATTTTAAAAAAGCCGGAGTATATATATACCTTTATATTATTATTTTATATTTTGTATATATTTAGTTTAATTTAAAAACTTAAAATATATATTATATTTTATAATATAGACTAAAATAAATTTAGTATATATATCTTACTAAACTTTTATGTTTTAACATACTAAAAGCCTATATCTTTATTATAAAATAGTAATATATTATTTTTAATAAATATCTACCACTCCCGAGTATAAGTATAAAAGGCTTATCTATTTTTTTATATTTTACTCTACCTGCTAATATTATAAACTAATAATATTATTATAGACTTATTACGTAATTTAAAATAATATTTTTCTACTTAATTTTAGACTAAGTCTTTATAATTTCTATTAAACTATTTACTAAAATAATAATACTATAAAGATTTGCTAAAGTAAGTTACGTATATACCTAGCTTATTTAGTAGTTTTATAAAATAAGAAAAGCTATACCTACTATTATCGGCACCTACGCCGCCTATAGGTAAAAAAAAAAAATACTTATTACCTAGTTAGTAATATCCGCTTAATATGAATAAGAATATATCCTTATCTAACTTTATACGTACTAGTAGGCCCTAGAGTTTATATTTAGGTTTTTTTTTAATTTTATAAGCGTACTAATAAATTTATTTTATTTTATTAGTTTACTATTTAAATTACTCTATTACCTTTAGTTTTATTAATAATATTAAGTCTCTTTATTTTTCTTTATTAACTACCTACGTTTATAAAGCCTTTATTCTATTAATTTAAAATCTATTTATATAAAATAACGTCCTAAAGAGGGCTTTAAAATAACTAAAAATAATATATTTAAAAAAGCTATTCTCTACTAAACGTTCGCGTATATATAGATTAGTTTTTTTCAACACATTAAGTATAAAGATATATATATACTCTTCCTTTTTCGAAACCCCTTTTAGTTATCCTAAACTACTACAGCTACACTATTTGTTTAATTAGTATATAAATATATATATATATAGATTAGCGTAAAACTTATTAATAAGCTATATATACATAAAAGAATTACGTTCTAGTTAATTTTAAATTTTATTTTAATATAAAGTATTACTACTACTAAGAGTAGTTAGTATAATAGATAGTAATTTAGCTAAAATTAGTATAATAATAAAACGTTTTAAGAATAAAAAAAATTTATAGAAATATAATATAGTAAAGTACTTTTAAGTAAGAGTTAATAATGTAATATAAAGTATAGAACGGATAGTTAGACTTACTCGTTTAAAGACTAGATATTTAGTTATATAAACTTTAGGTAATAGTTTAATAATTCTTTTTAGTTCTAAAGTTTATATATTTAGTAACTCCCTAGGCTAACTATATTATATATAATTATAAATAATAATTATTAATAACTTTAAAAATTATTATAAGTAATTGCTCATCTATAAATATATAATTAGAATATAAGAGGAGCGTTGCTATACTTAGTATAGTATTTTACCTTTACTAAAAGAAAAAAGTATAACTTTTAAGAGTTTAAAATTTATACTACTTATATATAGTCTTATTATATATAAGTTATTTAGTATTTATTAAGTTCTTATTATTATATTATACCGCGGTTTTATAAAGCTCGTAAAGTACGTTAATTAATAAATACTCACTTAGTATTAATTTATAATAGTAAATATATAAGTATAAGTTATTATATAAAATAATAAACTATATTAAGTCTACTTAGTATTAACTTATAATAGTAGATATATAAGTATAAGTTATTATATAGAATAATAAATTATACTAATCTATAATACTATTAAGTACTATTAAGCAGTTATTACTTGTCTACTTATAAATATTTTTTATAATTTTTATATACACTTATTTTTTTTAACTGTATCTAGGGAAATAACTTTTTTTAGCTTATACCTTTTTTAAACTAGTGTCTTAATACTATACTTTACCTCTTTTTATATAATATAATTACGTGTCTATTTTAGTACAGTATCTTTTTTAATTAAACTTAGTATAGTATTTTTAAAAGTTAATTATTAAATAATATAGTATATATAGTACTCTTTTAAGTAGATACTAGTAGTAACTTTATTATATAAATTTTTTAATATTACTTTACTTAACTTTTTTAATATATTAAGTATAAAGGTATATATATACTTCTCCTATTTTAATATTTCTTTTAGTTATTCTAAACTACTACAGCTATAATATTTATTTAATTAGTATATAAATCTATTTATTATATAAAAAAAAACCTATATTAAACTATAAATCTATTAAATACTATTAAGTAGTTATTATATATCTATTTTAGTATTACTTTTTTTAATTAGACTTAGCGTTGTACTTTTAAAAACTAGTTATTAAATTATATAGTATATATAATACTTTTTTTTCTTACTAGGTAGTTACTAATAGTAACTTTATTAAATTAAAAAAAAAGTTATACAACTCGTAGAAATTACGCAATTACTTCTTCGATAAGCCGCGTTACTATACGAAATTAGAAAAAGGACACCGAATGATATCAGAGCTTGGCTGGGAGGAGCTGAAATCGGCCAGTGCTGGGGCGGTGGAGATCCGTTGATTTCGGCTTGTATAGGCCGAAGAGACGATGAACTCGACCGCGTAAACACTAGACACGATTAATAGAAGGTTAATATTAGTAGATCCTTTGTTGAGTGTATGAGTTGGTTGACTATAGGGAATTATCACGATAAATTATTGGGCGTGTGTGACCATGTGCCATAACACCTACGCCTTTGTGCCGAAGGCAAAACATGGTAGAAACCATTCTAACATAACCTGCGGTACACTCTCCTGGGCCTCTGGTGGACCCACACCTGTGCAGATGCAGAAGGGCCGATAAAAAAGTCAGTGACTGCTGCCTTTGTATCATCCGGGCAACACTAGCGGAGTTTGGGGGTAGAACACCTTTTACCACAGATTGAGGGGCCAAAGAAGCAATACTGTTGGGTTCGCAACTTGGAAGGTAGAGAGCTCTCTGATTGGATGGCTCGCCAACTAGACATCCCCTGCAGCTTGGTAGGATGTGTCGGAGAAGACGCCGTCAGAGGTGGGTCTGGCTCTCCGGTTCCCACATCTCCAGTTAACAACAACGGCGATTGCGAGACGAAATCTGCCGAGAGCTGGATATTGCCTGTATATCGTCTATCCCGGAGTCTAGACCCATATTTGAGTTGATTGGACTCCTCGCCATTTACGTTTCTCTAGGGAATGCGTCAAGCTTGGAGTAATATTGCAAGGTCGTATTGAACGCTCGCCCTCTTATAATATACTCGTTTCTCTAGAATGACAAGACTGTCCGGTGTCGCACTTCTATTTTCAAGGTATCTCTGCGTCGGCCATAGAACGACACGTCCACAACATTACTATCGAGGTAGGCCGTGAGATAACGTGATAAAATCCTGTCAATCTCTGGAATCACCGGCCATTCTTCCCACGTAGATAGGCATGGGAACTCCATGTCTCGTCCCAGCCATGCCTCAGGCTTCTCTCCAGACACATCCATAACCGGAGCTAGCAGTACTGGATCGTCCGGATACATCGGCAGGTCCAGGTCTATATTTTTCTCCTCAAGAGAAATCCACTGTTCTATGACGGCTCTTGCCGCTGAGGATTTCCAGATACCTTCTTGGGAGTCCAAGTCCCTTAACAGTCGAAGAGCATGCCGTCGCACCGTTGGATGCCGGCATCGCTTTGCTGTCACGTAAAGAGGCATACCAAGTCCTGGCTCCAATGACATAAAGAAGCCCGGACTTACACTCACTTTCCACTTCCGAAGTTCCAAGACTAGAGCCACAATGCGCTCGAAGTGCGGTAGACACAAGTCCCATTCGGCCTCGGTGCCATAAAGCGCTGGGTTGGTTGAGCCGGGTTCGTGAATATCTGGGCCCGTCAAACACAGTTTAAGGAAGGCATGGTACACCTTAATGGCAAGCATTCGCGGCGTTTTCCAAGTATCTCCCTGCTCTTGCTCGGCGCAGGCGTTGTTTTCTTTCTCTAACAGTATCAGCATCTCCTCCTCCCAGCTGAACAAACCGGCCAAGAGCTTCTCGCGAATCTGCAGAAATGTGTCTTGGGACAATTGTCCCCTTAAACACCCACCGCGCGCCGATACGAACCCTCTTAGCAAGCCCATGAGGTCCCTAGCCGCCAACTGAAGATCACCCGCAGTGCCGAACGCATGCAGCCTCGGTATACGATGTTCGTAGTGCACAACGGTACTTGGCGCCGACGCGTCGGCTAACGTCATGTCTTGGATATCCAGCCTCGCCAAGCTGTCAGCAATCATCCCAACATCAACATCCTGAACTTCATCCCCCAGCCTCGCCTGCTGCTCCCTCAACAGCTGCAGCCCGCTATTGACGTGAATCTGGCTATCCCGGAACCGCCCCGTCAGGCCCGCGAGCGCCGCAAATGCCACGCTCGCGATTAGCAGCATCTTAGGCTCCCGCAGCTCCCTGGCCTGGGTAATAGCAAGGACGTAATGCCGCACAGCAAAGTCGCGATACCGTTTCTCGTCTGCCGCGTTGCGTGCCCGGCTCTCGCACCCTAGATGCATGGCCCCCAGCGCCATGGCGACGCTCCACATGCAGGGCTCGCGTTCGGCGGCGGCGGGAAGCAGACGGGACCAGTATTCCGAGGGAAAGAGCTGGTTTGTGTTGACGGCCGTGCGCAGGCGGAAGCAGTCGTAGTACGGCGCGTCATCGGAGGAGTACGCAAATGAGCGGTTGAGCGCCCGGCTGACAGGCCCGACGACGTTAAGGTTGCGGACGGCGTCGGCGAGGTCCCGGCAGGAGCGCTGATGCTGGGTGGCGAGGTAGCCGTCGCAGACGCGCTTGGATTGGAGACAACGGGTACAAGAGGGTCTGGTCTCGTCGCATTTCACGCGGCGGATGCTAGAAGGGAAGTTAGCGGTGCTGAGATCGGCATAGGGGATGGGAGAGGAATCGTGATCTTACCGGTATGTTACGCAGCCACTCCTGGATCGCTTCGAGCGACCCCGCGAGAATTCCATGTTCAATGGATTATGCATCCACTTGTGGCCGGACAGAGGGGAGTTTATCAAAGGCAAGTCCACACCGGAAGGAAATTACGCGTAAGCGTCCGGGCATTCCTAGGAGAGCCTGCCAAGGCCTTATCGATAGATTGTTATTTTTGTAATAGTTATTAGTAATAAATTTTTATAAGGTAAATTTAAAAATAGATAAGTATTTTCCGTAATACTAACTTATATTAAAATAAAAAGCTTATTTACTAAAACTCTTTTTAATATAAGCTATAATTACCTCTAGTAGATATTTATATATTAGTCGAATAAATAGTGTGGCTGTAGTAGCTAAGAGTAACTAAAGAGGATTTTAAAAAAAGAGGAGTATATATTTAATAATATTAGTAATATAAACTTATATTAAAATAGTACTTATAAAGTTTAATACTAAGTAAATACTAATAAAAATATTTATTATTATATTAATTAGAGTTAAATATAATAGTATATTAATTTTACGGTATAGTGTTAACGGTTTCCTGTATAGAATATTTCCTTAGCACGCTACTGAGACGCCTTCCTGGATCCGCCCAGACGCTTATGTGTATATAGTACAATAATCGAGCGAAAGTGTATTGCTGTGGTGGCTGGAGGCGAACCAAAAGGACTTCAAAAAAGGAGAAGTATATACATGCCTTCATACTCAATATGTCGAAAAAATGTCTAGAGGAAAGACATATATGGTCGAATAATATTCCGGTCTATACTATAAAGGGTGCGGCTCGACTCATAAAAGAAGCGGGTATATAATTTCTGTTCAGTACACGGCCTAAAAATTATAGTAATATAACGGCTCCGCACCGAAGGGCGTGCACAAAAGAGGTTCGCACGCGCACTGGATGCTGTGTAGCACACGTGCACGTCGCACGCGCACTGTAGTCCGCTGTCGGGCGCATACCGTATAGTGTACCGTGCGTATGTGGAGGTAGAGACGCGGTCTCCCTTGGACAGGAGGGGGCATGACGTGGTGCGAGGTGTTCGAGCGACGGTGCTGACGGGAGCATACGTTTAGTATCTAAGGAAAGTGCGTCTGGTTGAAGAGAATGGTTGTGTATCCCTCGAGGGCTCGTGGGAGAAGATCTTCAGGCGCCGTCTGTCAATTCCGACCGAGCTTGCGGCTACTCGATTCATGGGCTGGATTCCGAGTCATTCTGTCCTTGGAGGCGTAAAAAGCAAGATCTGGACATAGCATGGACAACACTGCTGTTGCTTGCTACGATTGAGCTTTTTGCTTAGCAATTTGGTATTATCATTTTATCCCGTTCGCGACTCTCTAACCGCCATCCAAAGTCCCATCCAACAGTCCCATCCTCACTGCCACATCTAGTTTTTTTAAAAGCCCTGCCTCGTCTTGGGCACATACGCCTCCTCCAAAAACTTGGCGTCGTCCTCGCTCAGCCGGAACTTGCTATTTTTGACCGCCTCGTCGATACGCTCCTTGCTGCTCAGCCCGATGATGGGCATCACGCCTTTCCCGATCGTCCACGCCGTCGCCACGCATGCCATGCTCACGCCGTGCTTCTTCGCGACCTGCTCCACGCGGCCGATGATCTCCTTGTCTGCGGCGTCCTCGCGCTCGTGCACGAGGGCGTGCAGGAACTTGTCGGTGGTGGCGCGCGTCGAGGAGCGGTCGGACCAGGGGCGGGTGAGGGCGCCGCGGGCGACGGGCGACCAGGGGATGAGGCCGACGCCGGTGTCTTGACAGTAGGGGATCTGCGGGGAGCGGTGTCAGTAGTGGTGGTATGCAAAGGGGGACGTGTTTGTGACAGGGGCGTACCATTTCGCGCTCCTCCTCGCGGTAGATCAGGTTGTAGTAGTTCTGCATGGAGATGAACTTGTGCCAGCCATGCTTGTCCGCAATGTTCTGCAGCGTCTGGAACTCCCATGTAGCCATCTGTTCGTTGTTAGCACCCCTTGACTTCGTCCTCCGGTCCACGCCGCGAAAGGGTGCACGCACCGAGCTCGCGCCAATGTACCTGACCCACCCCTTTTCCACGACATCGTTCAGCGCCTTCATAATCTCCTCCCTGGGCGTCCCGCGGTCCAGCCTGTGGATCTGCAGCACGTCGATGTAGGTGCCCAGCCGCTCGACGCTCTTCTCCACCGCATCAAAGATGTGCTTGCGCGACAGGCCGACCTGGTTCACGAAGTCGCCGTCGTTCGTCGATATTTGTGCGATGCCGAGCGTCGGGTCCTCCTCCCGGACGCCGAAGTAGCACTTGGATAGGAGCACGACCTTGTTGCGCGGGATGTTGTACTTCTTCAGCGCCTTGCCGATGATGCGTTCGCTGGCGCCGTGGGAGTAGACGTCGGCCTTTCAATGCACGTCAGCGCTCCGGGTTCCAACTCCTACTCGGCTGTGTGAAATGGACGTACCGTGTCCCACGTGTTGATGCCGACCTTGTAGGCGTGCTCCAGCAGCGGCAAGCTCTGCTCCTCGTTCAGGACCCATGGCTGCCACTTGGGATCGCCGTAGCTCATCGCCCCGAGGATGACCTTGGACACTTTCAGGCCGGACTTGCCGAGGCTGCAGCGCAGTTAGCACAATGCAATCCTCCACCTGCGCATCGCGTGTCGCCCTCGAGCAAGCGGGATAGCCAAACGTACTTGACGTATTCCATCTTCTCGGACATGATTTCACGATGTTGCTCTAGCCTTTTCAAGCAATCGGTTGGCGCTTCGTGCTCGCAATCGTTCGCGGGCGTGTTGAGCTGTTGCTGGTCCGATACACTCTGGCGGGGTGCCTCTCGACTTTTTGTAGCTTGCTGGCGACGGAATTTGGTCGGGGAAACCCGGCTATCTGCGAACTTTCGTAAAGAAGCCGGTGTTTGAGCCTTCCGTAGCAGAGAGGCTCCAATGGACGCGCAGACAAGGACTGCCCATACTCTTCGGGGGCGGGAGCTATGGCGGGGATAGACATTATATCCGCGGCCATGCGTCATTACCAGCGGGGCACATTTGGTGGCGGAGATATGGGCGAAGTATCATTGCCAGCGATGGCGATGATTTCTCCTTTTTGTTTTCTGTTCGTGAAGTGCATGACTGCACGTATCGTACGGTGGATGTCCGGCTATAATCCGGAGTACGTCTGTTGGACTGCCGCGGCTTCATGAAGCTTGCGAAGTACGTTGAATGGTAAGTCTGTTGGCATGGCAAGCTGCGTTATCTATCATGGGTCTGAAGGCCGCCTGGAGGTGCGAGTTCACGAGACGGAGCGCACACACAGCAGTAGCCGGATGGCGTAGCGAGCCGGCATGTAGACAGTGGACGGGATTGGCTGGGCATGCCCGGAGTGCTGGAATTCGGCCTTTGTGCACCTGCAAGGACACGACATCGCATCACATCGAATCAAAGCAATAGAGTTGAGAATCTCTCAATCGCCCGTAGGCGTATCCATTCAAATAGGCCCTATCGGCCGCTCATGCCTAGAGAATAACTAGTCCCAACGGCCCTGTCCGGTGCCGTGCCGTGCCGTGAACGCCGTCCCATGTCATGCCCCGTGAGTCATACCACGCTTACTGGCCGCCACGCAGACGGAGCACCAAGTGCAGGGTGGACTCCTTCTGGATGTTGTAGTCGCTCAGAGTGCGG
The DNA here is from genome assembly GCA_030770415.1 of Pleoardoris graminearum. Taxonomy (NCBI): domain Eukaryota; kingdom Fungi; phylum Ascomycota; class Dothideomycetes; order Pleosporales; family Didymosphaeriaceae; genus Pleoardoris; species Pleoardoris graminearum. The sequence goes on from JASEKS010000267.1 coordinate 64,336, forward strand.
CCATCTTCAAGTTGCTTGCCGGCGAAGATGAGACGCTGTTGGTCCGGAGGAATACCCTCCTTGTCCTGGATCTTCGACTTCACATTGTCGATTGTGTCCGACGACTCAACTTCGAGCGTGATGGTCTTTCCGGTGAGCGTCTTCACGAAGATTTGCATACCGCCACGCAGACGCAGGACGAGATGCAGGGTGGACTCCTTCTGAATGTTGTAGTCGGACAGAGTACGGCCGTCTTCGAGTTGCTTGCCGGCGAAGATCAGGCGCTGTTGGTCCGGAGGAATACCCTCCTTGTCCTGGATCTTCGACTTGACGTTGTCGATGGTATCGGAGGATTCGACCTCAAGGGTGATGGTCTTGCCCGTGACTGAGAGTAGAGTTAGTAAAGCCCATCAAAGAGCAGGAGGTGGCGCGTCAACTTACGGGTCTTTACGAAGATTTGCATGCCACCGCGAAGACGGAGGACGAGGTGAAGCGTCGACTCCTTCTGAATATTGTAATCCGACAAGGTGCGACCGTCCTCGAGCTGCTTGCCAGCGAAGATGAGGCGTTGCTGGTCCGGCGGGATGCCCTCCTTGTCCTGGATCTTGGACTTGACGTTGTCGATGGTGTCAGAAGACTCCACCTCCAAGGTGATGGTCTTGCCGGTAACTGCAGGCTGTTAGAGGGCGCGATGCAGGGCGGGTGGCGGCCAGGGTGGCTGCCGGCGGCAGCTACTTACGGGTCTTCACGAAGATCTGCATCGTGGCTAGCGTTCAGAGTGTGTGTTGGTGGTTATGTAGGTGTTTGCTGTTGACGGTGTGCCGGGGGTGCGTGTGGAAGAGTGTGTAGAAGAGAGGGCGTTGGGGCGGCGGTCGGAGGGTTTATATGGGCAAGCAGCACAGGCGCAGGCGGCAAGTTGAGGCTGTGACGCTCAAAGGCGAGTTACTAATGCCACAAACGGCCCGTGCACCGGAGCAATCAAGGCGAGGGAACGTTCGAGCGTTTTCCCAGCCAGGCAGCCGCCAAATTTTCACCAGGACATTCGCAATTTCTTCTTTGTCTTCGCCTCTGTAAGATATTTGCTGGAGTAATTGCCTGGTGAAGCCGCTATTGCGCCCTTCACAACGCTTGCCCGTTTTTTGCCGCTTGGTCGCAGCTTCCCCGCCTCTGTTATCGCGCCATGTGACCCCTCCTTATCGACCGGAAGCTTCACCAGCCCAGCAGATTCGTCGCCTGCAACATTGAACCATTGACCCGACAAGCCATATTGTGGAATGCCGACAAGTAAAGGATGACTGCGGACTTCCGTTTCGCTCTATCGCCATCTAAGCTCGACTGCGCAGCCGACTCATGATGCCGAATATGCACAGCGGGCATATCTCGGCGACAAGGAATTGCTCATCCTGACAACAGTGGCGATAATCACCGCAGCCGTGACTTAGGTGCTCAACAAGAACAACAACCCGTTCCGCAGATGTTGAACCCACCGATACATGTATACCACGGTCGTCTTCAGGACCCGTCCCGTTCCCTCGCCTGATTACGCAAACCAGACGTCGCAACAAAGGCCGCGCGCGCAATGATGTCACGCCTCACCCATCATACCTGCAGCCTAGAGCACCCCCTCAGGTACTCCAACTAACCACCCAAGCCTTCCCATCCATCGCCCGTTCCGCTTCGCACGCGCAGATATACCCTACCTTCTACCACCGCCATGCCGCCGCCCACGAACCCCACCCTCACCGCCACAATCTGCACCCTCGAGCACCGCGCCTGGGCCGCCCTCTGCGCCTCCGGTCCCGCGCTGCTCCCTCTCCTCTCGACGAACCCCGTCTTCATCTTCCCGGGCGACCGCCTCTTCACCGCGACGTCGTCGCCGACGCTCCACGAGACACTGCAGGACCCAGGGTTCAGACCGTGGGACGGCTACACCCTGAGCCACGACGAGGTTCTCCCGCTGGGCGAGGGCGCCGCACTGGTGTACTATCGCGTGGAGGCGACGCGGGAAGGGACGCAGTTTAAGGCCATCTGTTCGAGCGCGTGGGTGCTCGAGGAGGGGCAGTGGAAGATGGCGAGTCATCAGCAGACGCTGATTTGATGCGAGCAGACCCGGAGCAACGGCTCGATACGAAGTTACGACCTGTTACGACGATTTCTTTGGTGATTTGGCGCGGCAGGAGCGATGGTGAGGAGGCATGGAATACCCAGTGGCGAAGCGGTCATTTCAAACCGCGATTTGGAGAACACTATCTAGCAGACATCTAGGATCGAGCATATTCGTTCACGCGCACTTCAGTACCTGTGCATTCCACTGGTCTTCGCACGTCTTCCTCGCCCTGATCAATTCCCGACCAAGACGATAGCACAGCGCGGATTGACACCGAGATAACTTTCCACATGCGATTCATACCTAGCAGATGGGTATATCTATGCCGCCATATCTTCCTCGTGCCGGTCCAAGCCCTTGAACCCTGCTCTAGAGCAACACAAACGCTATCCGCACCCATATAACCGACCCAAACCCACCCGGACCTATCGCTTTTTGATCGCGCTCAATATGTAGAGTAGAGAAAGGTACACTCCGTAGAAACTCCCCACATCTGTGCTAGAACGCGCTCCAGGATGCTGCCGAGCCAAACGCAAGGTATACAAAACGTGCGAGAGCATTAAAAAGTGTAAAAAGGGAGGTTGTCCGTATCATCGAATGGTTTACATGATGATCGAGGGCGTGTCGATGTTGGCCTTGATGGACTTGTGCGGGAGGACGGAGCCGCCGTTGACGTAGATCTCGTCGCCGACCGAGACGTCGTCCCCTAGGACGGTTACGTTCTCCAAGCGCGCCCACTTGCCGACGCTGCTGTTCCAGCCGACGATGGTCGACTTGATCCAGGCGTGGTCCTTGACCCGGCTGTTCTTCAGGATGACGCATCGCTGCAGGCGGACACCGTCGCCAATGACCACATTGGGGCCAATGGTGACGTTGGGTCCAATGCGGCAGTTCTTGCCAATCTTCGCCGAGGGGTCGATCAGGACGTTGCCGCCGTGCACGTAGGGCTTGGTGGCCGGGGTGAGGAGCTTCGAGCCCTGGCGGGCCAGGGAGGAGAGATAGAGGCAGGTGCCGGACAGGAAGTCCTTGGGCTGACCGACGTCCATCCAGAAGCCCTCCAGATCGAACGAGTGCAGCTGGCCGTCCTTGACGAGGGCGGGGAAGGTCTCCTGCTCAATGGAGGTTGGCCGGAGCTCAATGCGCGAGAGCACAGAGGGGTTGAGGATGTAGATGCCAGCATTGATGCGGTTGCCGACGAATTCGACGGGCTTCTCGACGAAGCGGTCTATTCTTGAGGGGTGGTTGGGCTTATGCACGACGACGCCGTACTTGGACGGCTCCTCCACCTTGGTCACCACAATGGTGCCCTCGTCGCCGTGCTGCTTGTGGAATTCGGCAAGTTTCTTGAAGGGGTATTCGCACGTCACATCCGCATTGAGGACGAAGAAGGGGGATTCGTCCTTGCCCAGGATACGCTCGGCGAGCTTGAGCGGGCCGGCGGTGCCTAGGGGTTCGGTCTCGACGGAGAATTCAATCTTGACGTTATACTGCTTCTCATACTGCGGCAGGGTCAGCCGTGCTTTCCCAGCAGGAATTGTGGAGGATACATACGCTCTTCAGCGCCTCGGCCATGATCTCGGGCCGGTAGTTGACGGCGAGCACGATGTCGGTGACACCGGCCTCGGCTAATGCCTCGATCTGGTGCTGGATCATGGGTTTGTTCGCGAACTCGACGAGCGGCTTGGGGTAGGTGAGGGTCTGCAGTGGTCAGGCCATGTCTGTTCGTCCTGGCGGTGTGCGGGGCAGCGCATGCATACCAGAGGCCTCAGGCGGGTGCCAAACCCTCCGACGAGAATGATGGCTGGATATCTGTCAGTGACATGCTCTACCGAAGCAATTGAGTGGGCGTACCCTTCATGGCTGTGGTTGTGGTATATGGATTGGTGGTGGGGGGAAATTTGTTGCCGTCGTGGGGAACAGCGAGCGGGTCCCCAAACAAGGGCCAACGAAGGGAAGGTGCGATGGACGGTACCTCGACGGGAGGCACGGGATAGGGTACGAGAAGATGTTCACAGAGCGTCAAAGAGCGCTCGGGTGAGGACAGCTGGATTTAAGGGCCTGGTGCTGTCGGACGGAGCTCCCTTAGCTTCCGGTCCCCCCAATAATTATTCCCCTTTCCCAGCGTGCCCCATTTAGCTGCTTAGCACCGCCCCTTGCAACCGTACATCGTCGTCCAGCACCCTCGACAAGCGCATTCTAATTCGTGCGCTCTCGCCACCGGTTGGCGCGACATTGTATCGTTGCGGGTGCGGCTCGCACCCCATTCGCTCTACCATCCGTCACGCGCAGCTATTCGCGATTTTACAGGTACATGCGCCCGGCACAGTACCTTCGTCCAGCCCGCTCTCCCTGCGCGCGCCTATATGCGGCCTTCACCGCCCTGCGAATGTTAGCCCACGTGGGGATGCGGGAGGAACTGGGCCGACTTTCTGAACAAATTTTGCTTGTCACGCCTGTCGCTGTCTGGAAAGGGGTTCGTGTCACTTGACGAGGCCGCCCCAGCCATGGCTGACTCCGCGAGCTCCTTGACCATCACGCCGCTCTCCCGCAGACGCCCGCATCTTCAATTCGCTTCTCCCATCAACCCGGCTCAAGTGATCGTCTGTGTGGGGAGACCCGACGGCAATCGGCGTCTCGGGGCCAGATGCGGCTATCCGGCCTGCTGCAGCTCTTGCTATCGATACTGCAAAGTCACGCCGTGGGTGCAGACTCGCGCCGGGACCTGCGTGGCACTCACGCAACTCACACATGTTTGACAGTGCGCTCACATGTGGTCATTCGAGCCAGCCGAGGTTCTGAGGCGATGCCTTACACACCGCTTTGTGTTCCGGAAGCTCTGGCTCTCGAACTGCCACTTGGACCGTGTCTCAGGAGTTGGGGACAATCTCCGAGGTAGATCCCTTCCACAGCCCAATGTTAAACCGAGATTGTGGAACCTGATTGCGACTGCACCTCAATTTCGCTTCGTTTTGTGAAGTCTCACGACCCTCAATGGCGAGGATGCCACGTATGAGGCCACGCCAAACGCTAGACGGCGTTCCAAAGGGTTTGTATAGGATTGCCTATATCGGGAACATGGTTGCCACCATTCGATACAGGACGCTAACGCCTTCTGCGTAGCTTCACTATGCAGTGGGACTTGAGGTCTCATTCAGCCTTACGATACATACTAAGATCATAGCTCCCTGCTATTTATGGTTCCACGATACATCCATGCTTCGAGTTGCTCGTCACGCTAGATCTCGTTACGAGGACCGCGTTTTGGCGTGGACACCTGCCGTCGTACTCTATACTGGAGAGGTAGCAGTCACTGACGCCGGTCTTGATTACCAATATATTGAATGCAAACGTGGCCATAGCCTCATCCACATACCAAACTCTACTGCTGCTGCTCGACTTCTTGCTTCGGGGTTTTCTTCCCTAGAGTCATTGTCCGCCATATATCAGCTATCCGCGTCCGGCTGTCCGTCTTCTTCAATCCTCCCTCAGGACTCTTCCGATCATTTCCGCAGGACTTCGACCTCTGTTCGAAGTAGCCGTAGCCTTCGTTTTCCATTCCACCGGGGCTCTTAACACCGTTTTTCTCATGGCCGTGGAACCGATACCCTTTAGCATGCTCCCAATTTCCGCCATTGTACTTCCAAAGATCGAAACCCAACACTTTCCCATGATGCACGTCCTCGAAGAGGATCCTCCGCAATGTGTTGAACGCCGACTGCACCTTCTTCTCCTCTTCCACTTTATTCATGACAGTCCAGTGCGGCTGCCACCCTCTGCTCAAGTTGTCTTGCTGGCTCAACCACTTGGACCACTTCTCCCGGAGCTCCTCGCGCAAGTGTTGCGATTGCTCATCTCCGGACCCTAGCAATACTGCGATTCCTTTTCGCAAACGGGCCGGTGTTCCGGTGGAGATGTGATATGGCCTTGTTCGTCCCGCCACACGATTCAAATCTGCGTCAATGACCTCGATCTGAGAATGCGGCAAGGCGTGGAAAAGCGTGATGTGAGCTGGCGTCCGGTTCAAGTGTTTTGGAAAGTACTCCTCGCGCGTTTGATCAAGAGGAACCGATATCGAAGGCGACAGGTTCAGCGTGAGGACATATACTTGTTGCTCTTCCTGGTTGGTATTCGGCCGGCGGGATGGTTGGGGCGAGTTTGCACGGGTCGAAAAAGCGCTGTCGATAAGCTCGGTGCAGGGGTCCAGCGAGGCCTGGTGTGACTCCTGTCTCCTTTGCGACCACATTGTTGCTCTTTTGCTAACGCTCGATGTTGGCTTATTGCCCCTGGGCTCTTGTCTACGAATTTGCCGCTCTAACGATGGCTCTGTGCGCGACGAAAAGCGAGCAAAACCTGATCTTACACACTGCAGCGAAAGAACTGCGAGTTCTGGCTCAATAGCTGCGCGGCAGCTTGTCGCATCCTTTAAACGAACGGTCAGATGCAAACATTGCGTGCAGAAATTGGGCTCGGAGCATTTATCCACTCGGCAGGGCCCGTGGCTGACTACGTCACGGGAACCAGGGTCTGGCCCGCCGCCATTGTGGAGCCTTCAGCGTCAAAGTTTGGCGCAGCATCTCAACCTTGGAACGACGCGTCACACGTGAAAGCTAGAGCCGTGGATATTGGCTGACTTCATGCAGCAAACCGCGAACGACCACGGTCTATAAGGCTTCTAGAATATCGCAGCAGTGCGAATTTTCACATGTGCAATCACCCTGATATCCGGGAGTCCATTTCGAAAACTATTGGTTGATGCATTGGCGCACCAAGGTCTTCCGGACGATGCGAGACCCAGGGCACTGAGCTACATCAACTCTACGCACGAGGCCGTCGTCCACCGATTCCTAGATTCGAAACGTATGGTCCTATCTCGCAGTCGACCATAGAGAGTGGAACTGCCTTTTGTGGTTATACAAATTTCCTCGACTGACCCTAAATGCGAAAGCGGCATCTCTATATCGAGCCTCCGCTTATGGGGCCGAGATATGGCGATCCTTAGGCCTGCTGGCCCCCAAAACAAGGTCAATAACGCCGCCATGAAGGCCTTAAAATCATCTGTCTTAGATGGACATACCATAACCATGAGCTCACCCAAGGCGCACCAAACAAGTATGAGCTTTGTCTCAACGGACAAGAGACATAGCTGGCTCAGGTCACGGAAACAATCAAAGGGTATCATTTCGGATGGAATATTATACAACCGCTCATTACTGCCCCCTACACCCTAGAGTATTACTAACGACTCACAGAAACCCCGGAGGTACCCCGGGTGGCCGCCCAGCAGCTCCATCCAATTCGTGTCGGCCTGCATGCACCCCGCCGTCTAACTCCCGCATCTGGATCTGCATGCCGTCCATCTCCGTAGGAGGTAAGCCGGTATGAGGGTAGTACGTCTGCAGCGGATCAGGCTCCTCGCCAGACGTGGTGGTGTAGCCTTGGGCCTCGCTCTCAGGGCCATGCAAAGAGTTCTTTTTGCCTTTGCGTAACAGGAACCAGATCAGCGCGCCGATTATGACGACGGCAGCGGTCGCTCCGACGCCGATTCCTGCTCCTGCACCGGCCGATATCTGAGATGACGACTTCGAAGAGGCCGTGGAGGTAGGGCTTGTCGACACGGTCGAACTCGCTGTTGGTGAATCGGTGGATGTGGTTATTGAAGTTATAGACGAAGACTTCGATGTTTGAGTCGCGGACGAAGAGGACGACGAGGCTGGTGAGGCTGACGACGAAGTCGATGGGGTACCCGCCAATATCGACGAACTATCCACCGAAAACCATCGCGGTGCTCTGGTCTTAACCGGTTCCGTGGTCTGTATGACGCTACCGTTGTCAGGATCGACGTAGAACGCGCGCTTGTCAGTGCAGCAATCGCGTTCAGTGCCGCCGGACTGGCAACAGTATATGTTGCTGCCGCAATCTACGAGGGCTACACCAGCGGCCTTGCCACCTGGTCTCAATCAGTCCGGTTCCTATGGCTGGCTATCGGGCTTGCCAAGCGGGTCGGATCAACCGCATTCAGGTCCGTCAAGACATACCGGGGCACATATCAGAGCACTTATCCCACGAAGGCGTACTGCAGTACTGCCGTGAGACTCCGCCTCCTCCGTCCACGCAGAGCAGATTCGTGCCGCACCTGTGGCCCCCTAAACAGCAGTTGTTTGTCCCGTTGCCACAGGACAGCAGTTCAGGTCCGCGGTAGTACTTCGAATTTTGCGCTTTGATGCCGTCGTGTGAGTAGCAGTCCGCGCTCACCCTCGCTGCAAGAGCACACACGAACACCGAATGGCGCAACATCGCGAGAAGCTCGCCCGCGTTGCGAACGCTGTAGGAACGCCTGCGACTGAGATCGGTCATCGCAAGGCTAAAAAAGAGGAGCGAAGGAATTGCGGGGCGGGCGGGGGAATAGGAATAGTCGGGCGTAATGAATGGGGATGGATGAGGGATCGGCGGCGCAAGGCTGAGGCTGAAAGTCGGGGCTGCTCGTATCGTGGATGTGGGGGCTTACCTTTGCGCGGAATTCATCAGGGCTTTGCTATGTGGTACATGGGGCCGGAATTACGGCAATCGTGCAGTCGTCCGGAAGCACCTGTCAATGGGCGAATCGTGGCGCTTATGAGGGTTTCTGTTATCGTCGCGAACGACCTAAACAGATCACGCGATAGACACGCACAATTCACAACACTTAACTACTGAAAAAAAGGGCGCACGGAATTAGTACATAAAGCTGGGCCTGGAGTTCAGTGAGGGCGACGGTGGCGCTTATGAGAATAGGGGTATTTCTTTCAGCATATATAAGACGTATAAGATCCGTATACGTGAAAAATAAAAAAAATAAAAATTTTGGAGACTTAGAATATAACCTGGCATACCCCTCAGACAAGCAGCACTATAGCGCCGACATCCCGTCTTTGCTGAGCTTATTACGAGATGCTGGGGCTACGGGTGTTGTTCATGGTATCGTGTGGTACAGCAGACCTGTTGCATATCCGGGTTTCGCATGCCCGATGGGGGTCAAATGCGACTCCGTGATCCCACGCCCGCTTGTCTACACTCTTCAATGGACCGAACCAGCATCCACAACCAAGGAAGCCTGTGGCTTTCCGCCTACAGATGAAGATCTTATCACCCTATCAGATCCTCGGGAGCGCCCCGCACTCTACAACGCCGCTATCGACACCATTCGTCTTTCCGATGACTTCTTTGTGAAAAGCGGCTGCGCTCAAGTCGGCAACCGCCCTAACGGGTACCCGAAGAGGGAGGAAGTTCTCAAGTTCGCTGCTAAGTTCGAGGCGAAGGACCGACATATTCCTCCTCCGACAATAATTCTCCTACAATAATCTATATAGTAATTTTATTATTTATACCTAATACGCTAATTATAGATTATAATAAATTATTTTTTAAAATATTTTATCCCTTTTAAAAATTAAAATACGCTTTTTCTTTTTCTATTATTATTTTATAATAGAACTAATTCTATAGATTCTTTATAAGGCGTTTTTTATAGTCTTTTTTAAGAAGCTTTTTAATTTTAAGTAACTTATTTTTAATATACTATACTAGAAGTCCTATTAAAATTAGTTATTTATTATAAGGAAGAGGTAATTATTTATTTACCTACTGTTGTGGGTATAAAAGGCGCCCCTTACTTAGGTGCGAGTACTAAGACAGGTACGCCTACGCTAGCGAAGCTAGCGTTTTAGTATATATCTTTATCTTATTTTAAAGTATCTAGCGAGCTCTCTATACGTAGATTTTTATTAAATATTAATATTTAATATCTATTTTTTTAAGTTTTTATAATATAATTTATGTATTTCTTTACGCCTATAAATAAGGCACTTATAAAATAATATTTTATAATAAATTATATAAGTGCTAAATTTTAAAAATCTAAATTTTATTAATTATATAGCCGTAGCGGACTGATTTTTTATACTATATAAAATACTTATTAGTGTAGATAAGATAGTAAAATTTTATATAAAAACTCTATTTAGGTAAACTAGTAATAGCGCCGCTATTTAAAAATTAGTTAGTAATAGCGCTGCCTATAAATTAGCTAGTAATAGCGCTATTTATAAATTAATTAATAATAGTATTACCTAAAGACCGACTAGTAATAGTACTACTAAAAAGTATAATATTTAAAAGTTAATTTAATATACGCTAGCTAATAATACGTTATATAATTAGTTAAATAAATTATTTTTACTATTACTACTACAATTACTAGATATAGTAAAAAATATTATTTTTAAGTTTAAAATTAATAAACTCTATAAGAGTATAATTACTAAATTACTAAATACCTTTTATAAGCTTAGTAAATAATTTATAAACAGCCCTCTTACTAAAAAGATTAAAAAAAAATTTAATAGTAAATATAGGTAAAGAACTTTTAAAAAATAATTACTATAAAAGTAGTTTTAGCGTTTTCTACCCTATTTTACTAAATATTAGTAATAATAATAATAAAAATTTTAATATAATAACTATTACTAATTAACTTATAATAGACTAGTAATTATAGTATAGCTTTATAATTAACTATAAAATATCTATTAAGTAAGCTAAGACTATAAAAGCTAATATTTTATTATTTATTAGGACAGCTATTACGACTAATAAAAAGTACTTTAAAAAAAATTTACATATAAATACCTTATTTTAGCGCGTACTTTACTTAATAAATAACTTATAAATAAGTATATTATTACTACTATTTTTTTAATTAATAATCTTTAAGTAAGCGTAGTAGAATACCTAAAAGATTAGTTTATTACTATTATAAAATATTTTTACTACTAGAGCACGTTGCGTAGTAACCTAAATATAGTTAAATAAATAATTAAACTTATAAAATAGTTAGAAGTAAAAGTATAAAAATTATAATATACTACTAAAATAAATATAGCGTAATTAAAGCAATAAATTTAATAATAAAAATAGAATTTTAATAGTATCTCTTAATTAGTTACTCGTGTCTATTAAGAGCGTAATAATATAAAAAATAATATATATACTCTATAGATGGAGTTAAATACTAAATAGTAGTATTAACTAACTACTAATAAAACTTTTAGTAAAGTAATTTAATATAGTAATAAATATAAGTAATACTCTATTATAGTAATTTAAAAAGCGCGTAAACTATAAGATAAACTAAAATATTTAAAAACGTTAGTAAAAGCTTCCTGTAGTATTATAGCTAATAATAAATTTTTTAAAAAAAATAAAAAGTATAAAAAAAAAATAAAAAAAAATAGAAAATAGTGTAATATAAGTTACTATAAAATTTTACGTTCTTAAATCTGTTTAATAATAATAGTAGTAATAGCTTTAATAGTTTTAATAGTTCTTCTTATTATAGTAACGTAGAGTTAACATTATTTAATAAAATTTATTTTATATTTTATAAGAATTAATAGTAATGCAATAGTACGCTAGTATTAGTAATTAGTATTACTACTTTTAAAAAGAAACGCCGTTTAAATAATAAATAAAAGAATATTAATAAATTTAGTAATACTACTAATAAGGATTTATATATATAAATTAAGAATACAAAAAAAAAGTTTTAGTAATTATATAAGCTTTTCCCTAATAAGTAGTCTAAAATTAAATACTTTTATTAAATATATAAAGATTACGTATTTATTTATATTTACAACTATACTATTATAATATTAAATAACTTATACTAAAATACACAAAAACTATATAATAATTTATAAAAAGTATTTAGTTTAATTAATTAGTAACTTACCGCGCTTATAAAATTTAATTTTAGTAAATTATAATAACGTAATAATAAACCCTTTAGTAAATAATTAACGCGTTTTAAAAATAAGATAATATAAGTATATTTAAAACCCGCTTTAATAAAGTTTAAAGCTATAATTAATTTTAATCTGCGTTTAAAAGCCGCCGTAATAAGTACAGCCCTAGTAAATAAAACTTAAATATAATTTATTTAATAACTATTTTAATATAGAGCTCTTAAGGACGTTACTTATAGAAAGCCTAAAAAAAAGAATAATAAAAATAAAAATAATAAAAAGTCTACGTAGACTAGTACTTTTATTAAAAAAAGGCCTAACTTTAATAATAGATATAATTTTATCTTTAACCTAAATTATTATTTATTAAAAGAGTTTTACGCTATTTAAGCTAAGAAAGTATATATATATTACCTAAAGTCTAGCTATATATTTAACTAAAATTAGTCTAAATTTTATAAAAGGGGCCTAATAGTCTTAGTATCTGCTAAATAGCTTTAAATAATAGATACTTAAAACGCTAATACTAATAATATTTATAATAGTAACTATAATATTAGGTATTAGAGAAAAGTATAGTTTTTAAAAATAATTACTTTTAAAGACTCTTATCTACGTATAAAAAGGAGATTTTTAATACCTTTTAGTATTATTTTATAATAGAGTAACGTACGCTAATAAACTAATTAAGTCTATAATTATTTTTTATTTTATTAAGTAATATTTACTATACAGCTTATAATTTATAAAAATAACTTATTACTATTATAGTATATAGCGCGATAAATTATTTATTTAATTATAATAAAAATTTACTAAATAAGCTACCCTATAGCGCTTAGATAAAGCTAAAAGTATAAGTTAATACGCCTAATAAAATATTAGTTATTATATATATTCTTCTAAATAGTAACTATACTAAATAGATTATTAGTACTAATTTTATATATACTTATAGACTCTAGACGATTATAGCGTAAAACTTTATTATTTTAAAACTTACTAATAGTAACGTTATAGGTAAGATAACGTATATAATTAAAGTATATATAGTAATTAAAAGATATATTAGTAAAAACTAGTACTAGATTATAAATATTATTAGCTATAATATAATAGTCGGATAATTATAGCTTAAAATCTATAACCCTTTATATAAGTAAAGTAAAAGAATAATAGTATTTAAGTTAGACTATTACTATAGTAACTATTTATACTAGTTTTTACCTATTAAAGTAATATATAACTAGTATAATAATAATTATACTAAAATAATTAAACTAAAAAATAAAAACGGCGTTAATATAGTAATTATTTTAGTAGAAGCTACTATAAAAATAGCTTATTATAATTTAGATTTTACTATCTAGATAATACCGGAAGACTAAATATATTTTAAAGTAAATAATAACGTAGACTATACCTAACGCGTTTATATAACTTTTATAAAAACTAAATAGGTTACCGCCGTAGCTACGTAAGCTAATTTTAATAAGTTTTATTTAAAACTTAATTGACTATACCCTATAATTAATAAAATTAAATAAAAATTACTAAAATAATTTTACTATATTACTAATTTATAAAATTTTAAAAAAACTATTAAACTATCTTTATATTAACCGGAAGTTAACTATAAAATATATTTAAAAAAAATAGTTAGTTAACTACGTAGCGCTATTTTAGAATATTATATAAAAAGACTAAAATAATTAAGGCCTATATATAGACTAAAATAGTAAAGAAATATATTTATAAAAGTAACTCTTTATTTACTGCCCTACTACTAGTTATTAAAAAGCCTAAAAAAGGTATTTATATATATATTAACTATTACTACTTTAATAAAATTATAATTAAAAATTATAACACCCTACTAAAATTAAAAGAAATGCTTACCTATATAAATAAGGCGCGCGTTTTCTTTAAGTTTAATATTATTATAGTATTTAATAAGATCCGAATTAAAAAAGATAATAAATATAAAACTATTTTTTTACGCGATTTAGTCTATTTAAATATATAATTATATTCTTTAGGCTATATAACGCCTTAGGCACCTTTTAATAATATATTAATTAGTTATTACGTAAGTATTTAAATAACTTTTATTTAGCTTATTTTAATAATATTATTATCTTTAGCGAGAATAATTAGAACTATAAGTAGTACTACCTTAAGGTATTATATAAACTTTATAAAGCAGGACTGCACTTTAATATTAATAAATATAAGTTTTTAGTTTAATATATTAATTATTTTAGTATAATACTATTTATAAACGGGCTAAAAATAGACTTAACTAAAATTAAAACTATTATAGAGTAGCGGCGGCCTAAAATAATTAAAAATATTTAAATATTTATTAGCTTTGTAAACTTTTATTAATAATTTATATACTATTTTTTTTAAGTTGTGAGGCTACTAATTAAGTTAATACGTAGCACTATAGAAAAAGTTATACTAATACTTATTACTAAAAAAGCCTTTAAGTAGTTTAAACGTGCCTTTATTAACGCTTTAATATTTATTTATTTTAACCTTAATATATATACAATTATAGAGACTAATATATCTAACTAGATTATTATTAATATATTATTATAGTATAATAAAGACGGCGCTCTATAACTAATTACCTTTTTTTTTAATAAAAATAAAATTAGCTAAGCTTAACTATTCTATTTATAATAAAGAACTTATAGTAATTATTTACGCCTTTAAAAAATAGTAATCTAAGTTTACTAGTATACTTAACTCTATAAAGATATTTTTTAATTATAACGTTTTAAAATATTTTATAATATCTAAATAGTTAAATTGCTGATAAATTTAATAAACTAAGTTTTTATTAGAGTTTAACTTTATAATTAAATATAGGTCTAGTAAGAAAGGTATATAGCCTAATATATTAATATAATAAACTAGAGACGTTTCTATAAACGTATATAATAATTAAATATAGCACTAATAGTAAGTATTATTATTTTTTAAATAATTTAAACTACCTATATACGCTATATATAACAGCGGTTTTTAATATACTCTATACTTAACTAAAATCTTAATAGATATAATAGAGTTAGATACTATAAGCTTATTATAATAAGTTTATAAAATTAGTAAAAAGTTATTTATTTTTAATAATTAGGACAAGAATGCTATTTTAAAACTTTATAATAGTTATAAGGATACTAGTAACGTAAATCTATTAGGGCTGTTTAAAGTAGTTAGTCTCTATAATAATATTATTAAAGTAATAGTTAATACTATAAAAAATAGTATATACTATATACTCTACTAGTTCTATTATAACTTTAGTATTTATATTAAAGTATAAAATTATTACTTAAATAATAATTTATTATATATTAATAATAAGGTCTTCGTGCTCTATAATAATAAATTTTAAATACGCTTTATATAATTATATTATAATAACTATACTGCTAAATATAATAGTAAGTATAAAACGTATATATAACTATTATAATATTACTACTAGCTACGCTATATAGATAGCGTCGCCTATTATATACGTAACTATTTTATTTATTTTAGAGTAAAACTAAAATATAAAAGTAAGTATAGTCTACTATATTTACTACCTATATTATATACCTACTAAACTAGTATATCTATTAATTTTATTATACTATTACTTAAGAGCTATTATAATAATTATAACTATAAGTATATTATAGTCCTTATAAATAGATTATTAACCCCTTCCCTAGGGTTATTACCGTAACATTACGTAATTCTAGACTAACTATTTAAACTTCTACTATATTACGTAATTAACTAATTCTTAACGAGCTTCTTATATAGTAACTATAACAACTTTTTTACTAGCGCTAATAACTTATAACCTTTTTAGATAAATAGTAATTAAAGTATTAAAATACAGCATAGTACTCTTTATAAAATTCTTTAATTCTTTTATAATAATTACTAACTTCTTTAATAATAAGTTTCTATAACTACCTTATAGCGCTATAGTATACTTTTCTCTTACTACCTATTACCTACTTTAAAGCCTTACTTTTACGCGTATATATATCTCTACGTCTAAATAATTTTAATTATTTTAATAAATTTCTTCTACTAGAGCTTTGCTTTCTTTACTACTTTAAGAAAGTCCTTTTTTTTTATTATTAAAGTGCTACTACTACTATTACTACTACTACTATTATTATCGCCGTTCTCTACCTTAAATAAAAAAGTATAACCCTTTTTTTACTATTTTTTTATAAATTTTACTATATTTTTATATAGGTAACATTAAACTTTGTAGTCTTTATAGGTATTATTAAAATTAAAAATAGCGTTCTACTTAAGTAAAAAGAGACATATTAGAATTAAATTAAAATTAAAAATATTAATTAAAGAATTTTCTAGCCTATTAAATAGACTAGCTAATCGTACTACGCAAAGATAAGAGTTAAGGTAGTTCTTAATATAATTTAGCTAGTTATTATTATTAGTAAAAGCTTATACTATATACTATAGGTTACTTAACTTAATAGTTAGATACTAAAATACTAACGTTGTAAATATAATAATAATAAAAAATTTCTAGACTTTAAGTATATAGTATTTATAAAAAGAAGAAAAAGCTATTATAATTACTATTTTAAACGTACTATATTAAACGCGCTATATACAGCCTATAATTTTATTTATAGTTTTACTTAAGATAATAATAACTTATAGATACTTTATTACTATTTTATAGTTATTACCCTACTAACTATAACAGAATTCTAAAAATCCTATATTTAATAGGCTTTAGTTATAGCGCCTCTATTCTACCTACCTATATTAAGTAAGAACGTAGTGTATACTAAGTTAATACAGCTCCTACAGATAAACGTAAAGAAATAGATTATTAAAAAAAAAAATTTATACCTTTAATATCTTTTAACGCAGAAATTTATATTAAGTTTTTATTAAATATATTTAGCGTAAAAAAAATTATTTTTTAGAGTTTATTACTAATTACGATACGTAATTTACGTCTTAATTTTAAAAATAATTATATAAAAGAGTTAGCACGACGCTAAAGTTATTTATAGCTTTTTACTTAAAAATAAATAAATAAATAAAAATTACTAATTAGGTATTAAAAACTTATTTACGCTATTTTATTAATTATAAGTAAAATAACTAGATAAAGTTATTACCTATTATAAAATTTAAAGTAAATAGTAGTATTATATTAATAAATATAATACTATTTAAAACTATAAAAAAATATTTATTATATATAGATACTAAACCTTCTAGTATACTACTAAAAAGATAAAAAGTAATACGCGATACGCGAGCTATCAATAAACTTTTTATATATATAGACTATATAAGAAAATAATTATATTTAATACTAATATAGGCGTAAGTAAAGATAAAAGAGTATACTAATAATTAATAACTACTTACCCTAAAGATCCGCGTAGGTAACTAAGTTATATTTAATATATATAACGTCTATACGCGTCGCTCTAAAAAACTAAAAAATAAAAATTTTAGACTATTTAAAATTATAAATATTTATAATAAATAACCGGATAACCGCCGTAGTATAAATTAAATTTTTAAACTTAATTTTATTAATTACGCTACGCTTAAGGACGTCTATCTATAATTTTACTTATAGTTATTTTACTTATAAAATATAATACTATTACTAGGGCAGTAGTAAAAACTATAAGAGCTAGTTACTATAAAAAAAAGCCTACTAGTTTACAATATTAAAGTAATATTTAATTATAAAATTAATAAACGTATAGTTAATTCTAATACTAGTTATAAAAGCTTACTAAAGTTTTTTATTAAATAAGAAAATTTTAATAACTCTAACTAGTAATTTTATTTTAATATTATAGACTACTAAAAATATTTTATAAAATACTACTAGCGTTATCTATAAATATTTAGATAATTAAGTATATTCTTTCTAAAGGCTTATAATATATAAATAACTATTATCTAGCTTATAATAAATAAATAATTAACTAATAACGAATAATAATAGAAGGCTAAAAATAATTTAATAAATAATAAAATATAACTAGTAGATAAGTAGCACGATAGGATTATAAAGATAATATAATTTAGTATAAAAGACTCTTTTAGAAGTATAAGTAATAGATAAAAAGAGCTATACTTACCTATTATACTTATAACTTTAATAGTTAGGTTACGATAAAAATAGTTTTATAACTTATTATTTAAATAGTTACGTATTTACTGTTTTAATAAAAATATTTTATTTTTATAAATATTTAACTCCGCCCTATTGTACGAAAGTTAAGAATATATAAAACTAATTATAAAATTTTAAAAATAAAGCTTCTTAGAGGAGGAAATAGTATTATAGGTATAAAAGATACCTTTTACTTAAGTATAAATACTAAAACGGGTACACTTACGCTAGTAAAGTTAGTATTTTAGTATATATTTTTATTTTATTTTAGGGTATCTAGCGAGCTCCCTATACGTAGATTTTTATTAAATATTAATATTTAATATTTACATTTTTAAGCCTCCGTGACACCTACGTTAAATTTTAATTTTAAATAATAGTATAGTAGCTAGACTAGTATAAAAAACTAAATTTATAGCTTAAAAAAGTTATTTTTAAAATTATACTTAGTTTTACGTATATACTTATAGAGATTCTCTTTAATTTATTACTTTTTACCTTTTTTAAAGAGCCCTAAGTTAAATAGAGTATTAATATAAAATTTATAAAACTATTTATTAATATATTACCTTTTTAGGTAAAATAGTAGTATAGCTATACCTAAAATAATTATTATTATTAAATATAATAATCGCGGAAATAGAAATAAAGAATATAAATAAGTATATAGTAAGTAGGTAAAGAATTTATTAAAATAGTCTTATTAACTATAGTTTATACCTCTAGACTATAATCTTAATAATACTATCTTATTAAATCTATTAACTTCTACTAGTACGGTTGCCTCGCGCACGTGTATCATCATCGCCTAGAGAGGATATTCCTCCTCCGGACCCTCGCATACTCTGCGTCACCGACAAGGACTACCATCCATCCGACAAAGTCATACCCTGGGATAACCGCCTTTGGGTTGTTGCTTGCCAACGATCTGATGAAGTCGATGCAGAGGATAACGCCGCGCTGCTTACGAGGGCCACCGTCGCGCACCAAAAGGAGTATGCACGCTGCTTCGATGACCGTGGAACGGTACAATAAGTTTCTGGTCGATATGTTCATGACGGGTCTTGCACACTACGAGTTACAGCGTCAAAGGGAGCGCAGACAGGCCGCCTGACAACGCCGACCTTGACGAGTTTTTCTGCCAACTGGAGAACAAGAACGGCGTCATGCTGTACGACCTGCATCGGTGAGTAAACCTCTCCCTGCCATGTCTTATAAACCTTTGCAGCCGACTTTTGACGTATCACCGCTCCCGTCCCATCTCGTGGGCGGATACCGTAGCTGGTCTCTATTAGGATTATTCGTCCTGGGCTGACACGCAAACTAACGCCTCTTAGCACTTCGTTAGCAAGGCGGAGACCAGCGCTACTTTCGGGCATCAAGAGAATCAGGATGCCCGCGAAGTTGAGATAAAGGATGTGGTGCCTCCCGTGGAGCTCATGCGGTTGGCTAAGGCTATGGCCCGCACCTCAGTTTCTCCATCCCCGAGCCCCAAGCGCAAACGGGAGCCGGACGCTGAGGAGGAAAAAGAAGATGAAACTAGCACGGTACAGGAGACCACAAAGCGGATCAAGCAGGGTGAAAATCAGCGTTGCACGTCTCCAACAGCGTTGGCAATCCGTATATGTTAATCTTTAGGCGACTGTTTTCTACTTTGCCTAGGGAAGAGGCTCGGAGGACTTTGACTGCTTGCTCTAACTTAGTCAAATTTTTATTGCGCGTCTCGAGGAAGTATCCTCAAGAAGAATTTCGTAGACTGTGTGTTAGTATTCACTAGCTAAACCTTCGTACGACCAGTATCTTGAGACCTATCACAACTCCTGCTACAGTATGTGATAAATAGCTCCTCCACCTGACGCCTAATATGGCTATCAAAGGATATCTGCTCAAACGGAGCGATAGTTGTTGGCGAGTGAAGGAAACCAAAGCGGTGCAAGACTCGCTGCGTCGGTGCTTTGAGGCCGGGCAACGAGGCAGCAATCGTGCCTACCATCAACTCCAAGCCAGTTAACAAGTCGCTTCTTACCGCCACCCAGGCCATATCTTGTTTCTGAAATTCCCCCAAAAGTATGGCGAGCCTCAAGACTCCAAAGACAGAGGCTAAGAGGCCTGTCGCCATGAGACAGCCTATAAGGATTTTCTCACTCGTCGGTCGGCGCATATTCGCTATGAATGCGAGGGGAATTAGCGATAGAATTAAGTCGGAAGCGATGTTGAAGGCTCTAAAATGTCAACGGCGAGCACACCAGTTAGGCATGTTTCTTCTACTCACTGTTGTACGTGTATGCGTACGCCTCCATCTGTGATGGTTCCAAGCACACTGCATCCGGGTTGTTCTCCCATGCTGCAGTTAGCGGACGACAGTAGCAAAGCTGCACCGTAGTTGCGGAAAGGATCAACCCGATTTGAACGGCGATGAGGCTCCATAATGAACATTTCCATCGTTTCGAGTCTTTCAGCCGTAGAATCATCAGGCACATTGAAGTTCTGATCGAATTCATGGCCCAGAACCAAACGATGCCAATAGAAACCATCAAGGGGCCGAGAATCGATGCATTTTGTCCATTATCCCCAATAACGCGGCCATATGAATACGTCGTCACAACGAGTGCAAACCAAGTGATGGTTAACAGCTGTGGTAAATCAGCAATTGAAGATACGGCTAGCACCAGATTTAACTTCGACTTACTAACGCAAATGCGAGAACATAATCGTCCCATCTGAGAAGGCACTGGGGACGGTATCGGGTGTAGAAGCGGGCAACGGAAGTTACGATAGCGATCCCCAACAAGATGCTACCCGGAATCAGAAAGCTTGCGGCATATTTGGCGGCAGGTGCCGGGAAGCTCGGGTTCGACATGAGAAGCCGTTTACGGATTGCACTAGGACTATTGTCTGTGAAAAGTAATGGTTTTTAAGACGCCGGTGAGAGTCTGCGGAATGCCGCAGTTTAGAAGTTTCTCGATGTGCATATGAACGATTGAATAGCTTTACATTTAGCAACATATTTCGTGCCTGAGGGGATCTTCCTATGCGCTGCAAACCAAAGGGGTCATTGCTCGTGGGCTGAGCGCCACACAATCCTTCTATCCCCCCTGAACGCATCCTCAGCTGGCCTCCCTACTTTCCATTTTTTTTTCTGGTCTAGATCGTCTTATCACGCCACTTGAAAGTTTCGTGCCGCTTTGTATGGTTTCGCGATCTCAAGCATGTGATCCAATCGCCGGATCCTGGGCTAAGAAGTTGTCGAAATCCGCCGAATTGCACAAGGTGTCTCGGCACCTGCCGAAATTGCGATTTCGGTAGGTGCGGTCGATGTGCAATGATAGCGAGGACGATAGTGGACGAAGCGTATTTAGGTAACCTTCCTCTATAGTAGTACTATAGTTCATCATGTGAAGAGAGGTAAAGTGTAGCGTCGAGACACCTGTCCAAAAAAGAATACTATAGTTCATATATACCCTTAGTATTCCCTAATATTACGTTTTAATTTTTAATACTTTTATTTAGTATATTTCTTAATTATTATATTATAATTATTAAAAAGTAATAAATATATTTAGAGTTTAATTTAAAAATTATTTAATATACTTTATAAGCTATATAAAGTTACGGTATAATATAATAATAAAAACTTAATAAATACTAAATATTTTATATAATTATATATACGTAGTGTAAATTTTTAATTTAAAAATATAAATATAATAATAAAACTAAATTATATATTAATTTATATACCTAATAATTAAAAATAAAAAAATGTTATAATTAATATATATAAATATTATTTTTCTTTATTATTTATAAAATCTATATTATAGTTAAATATATTAAAATAGTAATAAGTTTTAAATTTTTTTATATTATTATATTAGTATTCTTATAGAATTATTAAATAAAAATATATAGTAATAGTAACTTTAAAAATAATAAATTTTTTTAAAAAATATTATATATATAAAGTTTTAATTTAATTTTATAATTTTTAAAATATATTATACATATACGAATAAAATAAATAATAGAAATTAAAAAATAACTCTTTTAAAAAAAAGTATAAATATATATATATTTATATTTAATATTATAATATACTATAAGATAAAAAAATTAAATTTTATAATATTTCATTTATTATTTTATTAAAATTATACTAATATAGTAATAATATAATTTTTTTTTAAAAAAATAGTTTTAAATATAATATTATAAAACGTCTTATAATTAAGTTATAGTAATTAAAAAAATTAATATATTATTATATTATTTTATATAAAACTACGATTTTTATACAGTTCCTATATTTTTATTAAAAAAAAAATTAATTATTATAAAGATTTTTATAAAATAAGTCTATAATATTTTAGTATAAGAATAAAAAATATATAGTATAAAAATATATTTTAAAATATATATTAAAAACGTATCTACTTAATTATACTAAGTTAAAATAGAAATATATATATAAATATTATTTTTTAATTTAGTGCCAAAGGTCTATTTATAAAATAAAATTATATTAATGGCTAAACGTTATTAATAGTATACTATAAAATATTAATATATATTAACGTTGCTATTAGTAGGGTAATATAGTAAAAAACTATTTAGAAATATTTTAAATATTTTAAATATTTTAAATTTTTATTATTATTTTTTATATTAGAGGTTTAATTTCTTTTTTTATAATAGCGTTCTTTAAACGCGCCTATTTTATATAATAAATATAAACTTTTTAAAAGTATAAAATACTATTAAAAATTTAATATAAAACTATAGAAAACTAAAATCCCTATATAGAATACGTAATATCTAAAAATATTTTAAATTAATATTACTATCTAAAGTTAGACGAGATAAAAATCTATTTTTAAATAGGGTTAGCGTAGCGAACTAGGCCTAATTAAATTAAATAAATTAGTAATTTAATATAACTTTATTTAATAAAATTAGTATAAAAATAAAAAAAAATATACTATTAAAGAGAAACGTTTATTAGATATAATTAAAAGGGGTATATAGCTCTTTCCTAATTAAATGGGTACGTAAAAAAAAAAAAAAAAAAAAAAAAAAATATTTTTATTTAATTTTTAAAAGTAGAATTATAAAATGATTAAAAAAAAAAGAATTCAACGTGTAATAATAAATTTTTTAATTAAATAAAGTAATAATATTATTAAAATTATTTTCATAATACATTAAGAAAGATATAAGAAAACAGTGTGGGGAGGA
>JASEKS010000267.1:87656-145190 GCA_030770415.1 Pleoardoris graminearum
AAAAAAAACTTTATTAAAAAAGGATTAATGTAGAAAAATAAAAAAAAATAAAAAAAATAAAAAAATAATATTAAAAAATTAAAAATAAAAAAAAAATAAAAAAAAAAAAAAAAAAAAAAAATTAAAAAAGAAAATTTTATTAGAAAAAAAAAAAAAGGGTTAAAACAATTTTCTATTTTAAAAGGGTAAAAAAAAAAAAAAAAAAAAAAAAAAAAAAAAACCCTTTCTATTATATATATATATATAGGAAAATAGAAAAAGTTTAATAAATAGTAAACTACGCCGCGTAACTATATTTTTTTTAAAATAAGTCTTTTATATTAAGGCTACCTAAGTATTAAAGCAAGTTATTTATTTTTTAAGTAAACTAATATTCGACCCTTTTGTAACTAATAAATATAGGCTAGTTAAATAACCTATACTTAAATTTAATTAATTATTTACAGGGGGGTAAAAACAAATAATTAATATTTTTTTTTTTTTTTAAAATAAGCCTTTATATTAAGGCTACCTAACTATTTAAGGAAAGTACTTTATTTCTTAAATAAACTAGAACCAGCTCTTTAATTTCCTAACTAGATTATTATTTACTAAATAGTTATACTAAACTACTAATCTATTACCTAATTAAGACTAGTTTGCTACGCTAGGCCTATTTAGGTATAGATTTTTATCTTATATAACTTTAGATAGTAATTTTAGCCTAAATACCTCGCCTATACCTTTAGATATCGGGAAATTTCGGCCTTCCCTATAATTTTATATTAATTCCTTAGCAGTGCCTCGCACTTCTAAAAATTCTACTTTTTACTAGTAAAGTAGACGCGTTTAAAGAACGCTGTAATAAAAAAAGGAATCGAACCTCTAATACGCAGAAGAGACCTTAAAAATTAAGAAATCTTAGTATTTTTAGGTATATGCTCCTACTATGCCACCCCGCTAAAAGATTAATTAAAAAAAATCCTTTTTTTAAATATAAAATAACTTTATTATTAGTAAGCTAAGAAATATAAAAAAAATAGTAATTTAAAAAAAAAGACTAGTAGATTCTATTTATCCTATTAGGGGCTGCTTACTAAGGGATTTAGAGGAAAAAAAAATAGTAAATATAAAAAATTTTTAGAACGCTACTCTAGGCTATTATAACTTTTATTTAGGGTGTAAAATTGGCTTATTATTATATGTATAATAATAGATACTATAGTATATTAATATATACAATAGTTTTATAAATTTATAAATTTAGTATATAATTATTAACAAAAGTTAATTATTAATATTTTAATAATAAACTAGTAAATAATATATTACTAGTATTTAGTATAGTATCCCTAAGATTCTATAAGTATTTTATAATAGCTAGGAAGTAATAAAATATAATTATTAATAACTTTATATAATTTCGTATTCTACTATTTATAAATAGCTTTTTAATAGTCTCTATACCTTCTAAATTTAATTCTATACCTATATTAGTCTTTTTATTTTTATTTAGCTTAGATTATATATAATCTTATATATTTTTTATATAGGTTAAATCAGTGTTATAGGCTATATAAAAATTTTTTTATTATTATTTTTAAACTAGTTTAAAACGTCTATTATTATATATAAAGGGGTATTACTTTATTAAAATTACTAAAATAATATAATATTAATGTAAAGTTTATAAATATAATATAATATAATAATATATACATATATTTATTATATTATATTAAAAAGGAAGTAAAAAATTTATAAAGTTACTTACTGTTGTTTATCTTTAGTTTAATTTTACATGTAAGAACTTTTTTTATATAGTCTTTACTAGTAAAAGAAAAAAATAAATTAGGTATTTTAATAAATACTAAATTAATTCTTTTATTTAACTAAATACCGTTTATATTATTCAATAGTAAATTATAATAAATATAATTATTAATATAATTATTATTAAAAAATATAACTATAACGTAAAAATATATAAAAAATAATATATTAAAATCTATTAAAATATTAAAATAACTTACTTTTTTATTAAGCAATAGCTAGTTTTTTTTCTAACTATATTATTACTTTTCTATTTATAATACTGCTTTCTATTATCTCTTATTTATAGTACTATCTTATTAGATAATATTATTTCTTTTAGAATTTATATTTTTAATATTTTTAATATTTTCTTTAGCGTATTTTAAAAATATTTTTTGCGTTTATTTTACTAATTAAAAATTTTATTTATTTATATTAATATTATAACACTTCTCTTTTAAAATACTTTTGTAAGAGTTCTTTTTTTAAATATTTAGACTATTCTAATAATAGTCTTTTATTTTCCTCTTAGGACTCTTAATTACGTTTCTATTAATAATTTTTTTTACTTTGTAAATTACCTTAGGAACTTTACTACTTTTAACTTTATTTATATTATAATTATTATTATTTTAGTTTTAATATATTATATAGTATTAAAAATACTATTAGAAGTTCTTTTAAAGTAAAAATAATTATTAGAATACAACTATTTACTTTTAAAAAAAGATTAACTATAAATTTAAGTTTTATTTAATTTCGTACTATATTAAAGAAATAGGAGTCTAGATTTATATAATTAAAAAGATATTATTATATACTATAATATTAATAATATATTACGTAAGTAGTAATTATATAGGTATAGACTAAATTTTTTTTAATATAATTTTATTATTAAATTACTAATATAGTTTAAAAATCTAGTTACATAACGTATACTAGGCCTAAAATAGTATAGTTAAAATTTTAGTTAAATATATTTACTAACTAAAAAATTTTAGAAACTAAAAAAAGGGACTTAAAAAATTAGTATATTTAGGTAATTTTAATTTATTATACGTAATTAATAAGTAGTAAGTAATATACTTATATACTTTTTTATATTTTTTTTAGAACGATATTGTTTACGTATTTTTAAACTTATTAATTAATTTTATATAAATTTTTAAAAAAGATATCTTTTTTAATTACTTTTTTTTCTACCCCCCTATAATTAGTGATAGTAACTTCTAATTTAGAAATAGTTTAATACTAATTAAGTATATTTATTATATAAACTTAGTGAAGTAATTAAACTACGTTAATTTAGAAAATATACTAAGCCTAACTAAGTAATAAACTAAATCTAATAAGGTTAAGTCTAAAACCTAATTAAATAAATAAATTAATAGAGGAAAGAATACGATTTAAACTTATAATCTATAATATTACTATTATATATAGCTTAGTATATTATCTACTAACCTATATATATTTGTATATTAACCGAATAAAAGGGTGTGGCTGTAGTGGCTGTGTAGGCGACTAAAAGGGGTTTTAAAAAAGGAGGAGTATGTGTATACCTTTATATTAACCTATATATTCTCTTACCTTCTAGTAGCTATATTAAATATTCTTTATAAATATTATTATATATATTATATTATACGGGGGGGGACATTAGAAATAGCGTAATTTAAAAAGTTACTTTTTTTAAAAATTAATATAAAATTAATTACTAAGCTTAAAAATACGTACGTTATACCGTACTACAGAGAAAACTAGTAAAATTCTTATAAATATTTTAATTACTGCTTAGTTTATATACGTAATAAATTAAAATTATATAAATATACTAATTTATTTAGTTCCTTTTTTAGGTCCCTATAACTTTTTAGTTAGTAAATATATTTAACTATAATTTTAATTATACTATTCTAGGACTGGCGTAGGTTACGTAACCTAATTTTTAATAAGAATTTATTATATAATAATACATTTATATAACTAGTAAAAATTTAGCTTTTACTTATATAATTAGTAATTACGTAATATATTATTAATATTATAGTATATTATAATATCTTTTAACTTTTATAAACTTAAATTCTTGTTTTTTTAGAATGGCGCTAAATCTTTTAAAACTTAAATATAAAATAAATGTACTATTAAAATTAAACTTATTATATATTTCTATAATTAATAATAATAATTTTAATTTTATATATATATATTTTATATATATATATTAATCGAACAAATAGTGTGGCTGTAGTGGCTCGGGGCGACTAAAAGGGATTTTAAAAAAGGAGGTGTATGTGTATACCTTTATACTTAATATATTAAAAAAGATTAATTTTATATTATATTTTTGCTTTGGTATAAAGATAATATAATATAAAAAAATCCTTTATTTTTTATTTTATATAATATATCGTTTTTATTAAGAATTTATTATATTATATATTATATTATATAATTAATAATAATACTTTATTTAAATTTTATACCAACCCCTAGTTAATATAAAACATTAGTAATATTAACTTTTTTTAAAAAATGTTAAAATATAATATATCACTTTAAGAAAAAAGTAAAATAAAATTAATAAATCTATTTAAAAAGGAAATAAAAAGAAATTACTAACTATATTTAAGATTAATATATTTGTATACTAATCAAATAAATAGTGTGGCTGTGGTGGCTCGGGGCGACCAAAAGGGGTTTCAAAAAAGGAGGAGTATATACATGCCTTCATTTTAAGATTAATATTTAATAGGTAAAGTATATTACTTTAATTACTTTACTAGAAAGTAATATTAATTTAAATTAAAAGAAAATCGTTATTACTCTACTAATAAAAGAAAAAATATAAAAATAATAATATTTTATAATTTTATATTTATAAAAATAGATAATATATTATATAAATCAATTAGTTATTTATATAAATTAGTTATTATATTAAGATTCTACTAAAATTTATATTATAAATAATGGTATATAATAATAATAAACTATTATTTAAAATTATAATAGGCTGATATATTTAATATTTACTATTATTTTTTATTAATAAACATATAAGTAATATCTAATTTTATTATAATACCTATAATATCTTTAAATAAACTTATTTTTTTTTAATATATACCTTTATCTTTATCTTTTTACTATTATTATATATCCTAAACTTTTATACAGTAGTTATCTACTAGTCCTCTTTACTTATAAATACTCCTTTTTACTATATATACTTTCTTTTATATAATTTATATATATATATATTTGTATACTAATCGAACAAATAGTGTGGCTGTGGTGGCTCAGGGCGACTAAAAGGGGTTTTAAAAAAGGAGGAGTATATATATACCTTTATACTTAATATGTCGAAAAAGATATAATTTATATTATATAATAGCTTTAATAACTACTTAAAGTTTAATAATTTATTTTTATATTAATATTAGCTTATATACTACTACTATTACGCTATTGAGTATCTAACCAGATTCGCGGCGCTCAATTCGCCAGGCTACATCGAACCACATGCTGAGTGGAATGCCCTCATGTCATCACCCGCGATAGACATTCAAAATGGACAGACCATCTTCTTTAGTGCCGCAACCTTCTATCCGGGCGAAAACCTCACCGTCCATTTCGAAAATTACACTGCGGAAGACAACACGACTCTTTTGGACACCGTCTGGGTTGCAGTCTACAATGAGTTGGCGAACTATACGGGACCTTTGACCACAGGCGGTGACTTCTACAATTACTTCGTTCTTGGAAAACTCCCCGCCTCTTTCGATCCCGACAGGATTGTTCAACCAGAAGTATTTAGAGATTCCCCGGCAGCACCCGGAAACTGGTCCACAGTGAGCTTCGGGGCGTACCCTGGGAATCCGGACGTGGCACAGGCTGAATTGGGCCCCGTCCACCCCGGTCTCGTATCCGGCTACTTTTACGAAGACATTTCAACTGGTGTTTTGAGTCTGCCGAGTTTCAGTGCGATCTCCGATTCTGTAGGCAACGATACAGAAGCTGTTGCAGATTTCATTTCCAAGGCTTCTGACGCAGGACTCAAGAATGTCATTATTGACTTGCAGCAGAACCCTGGTGGACTCGTACTTCTGGCATACACCACGTTCAAAGTTTTCTTCCCAGATTTGACGCCATTCGGAGGCAGTCGACGCCACATCACTCCGCTCGCAAACGCTCTTGGCTCTGTCACAACAGATTTCTGGGAAGCGCTAGATGAAACTGACGAGGACGAACTTGCCTTCAAACTGGAAATGGGTGCCTACGATTGGCTCATTACGAACAGGATCAACGCCGCGACCGGAAAGAACTTTACTAGTTGGGAAGAGTATGCGACAGTCGTCAGCGACGATGACGATACGTTCAGCCAGACTGAACAGTACGACTTGGCAAACAAGATGTTCAGCACAGCTGCCTTCGACCAATGGTACCCCACCATGTATATCGAAGATGAGAAGGACAAGTGGCCGTGGACCAAACGCCATTGGGAGCCAGACCATATCACGCTTCTCACAGACGGTTCGTGTGGCTCAGCATGTGCCATCCTCGTCGAGATGATGACACGCGCCGGCGTCAAGACTGTAGTTGCAGGCGGCCGCCCCCAAACCGGCCCCCTGCAAGCCGTTGGCGGAAACCGCGGCGCCAAAATCTACGGCACAGACGAACTCGACGACGACATGCTCTTCGCGCGCGATGTAGGCGACTGGGTCGACGAGAACGTCAACGACACTGTCCCCGAGGTCCGCAACCCAGGTATCTACACCAAGTACGCCAGCGTGAACCTCCGCGACCAGATCCGCAAGGGTGAGACCACGCCCCTGCAGTTCAAGTACGAAGCCGCCGACTGCAGAATCTACTACACACTCGCCAACGTCTACAACTTCACCCGCCTCTGGCACGACGTCGCCGCCGCCGCCGCAGACCCTTCCCTCTGCGTCGAAGGCTCTACCGGCTTCTCCACCAAAAACCCCATCCCCTCGCCGCCTCCTGCCCCCACTGCTGAACGCCCAACCCTCGACCGACGCAACCCCGTCATCGAAAAAATCGAGTTCGAAGACGATCCCGATGACGGCCTGCGCGCCCCCGACGTCGAACCTGATGCGGACCGCCCCAATAACATAATCACAGTGTGGCTCCGACAAGCAGGAGGACCAGCCGTGCGACGGCGGCACCTTCACATTCGTAGATACAACAGATGTAACGTGTAAGCACGGAAACAAAGCGCCGCGCAAACTGCTCGCGTGCCTGCCCCCGTGCTCTTGTGGGAGCTGCGCCTGCCGGGGGGTGTATGTAATGTAGGTACTGAGCAGGAGGTCAAGCCGGTCCGAATTCCGGTGGATATGGGTAATTTCAAGAAGACGGTGCCGCCCCATGGGCAATGCTATCCTGACGACACTAAGAAGAACGAGCTGGCATGTCCGACGAAGACGTTGACGAATACACTAGGAAAGCCACGGAAGAAGCCGCGGAAGAAGCCACCGAAAGCCTAAAGCTAGTCGGGATTGAAAGATTCAGTCTTTAATGTCTTTTATTTCATTAATGTTTATTATAAACCACACCGCATGTCTATTAGAATAATCATACCCCTAAAACGTATTTATTATATGAGAGCTCCCAATGCTACTGTTTCTTGAAACTTATGTGCGTGAATTCGTCGCACCATGAAATTCCGACAGCCATCATCAACTACTTCCCTCGCACATTTTGCTCCTCATCTTTACCGCTCTTACTTGAATGATTTTCCTACAATAATCTATATATTAATATAACCTATATCTAGTATACTAAGTATAGATTATAGTAGAGCGTTTTTTTATAGTATTTAGTACCCTTTAAAAATTAAAATATATTTTTTTTAATTTTATTAGTATTTTATAATAGAAGAAATTCTATAAGTCTTTTATAAGGTATTTTTTATAGTTTTTTTTTTTTAAAAACTTTTTAATTATAGGGAACTTATTTTTAGCGTACTATATTAAAAGTTTTATTAAAATTAGTTAATTAGTTAGTTATAAGTATAATAAAAAAAAATTACTTATTAAAATTATACTTTAATTTTATCTTATAGTACGCCTAGTTAAGTATACTAAATAAAATAATTTACTTTTAAAATAGGTTAGCTGTATTCTTATTTATATTTTTAATATAGGTAATAAGCTTATCTATAACCTAGTTATCTAAATTTTTTTAAAAAGGCTAGATTAAATAAGGTATACGGAGTTTATGTTTATAAAACTTTTTTAAAATTAGTAATAGTACTACTATATTTAAAGTAACTATTATTAAATATAAGCGTAGAAATAAAAGTAAAGAATATATATAAATAAGTATAAGTATAGCGGATAAGTAAAGATTTTATATTAAAATAGTCTTATTAATTATAGTTTATCCCCCTAGATTATAATTTTAATAATACTATTTTATTAAATTTATTAATTTTTACTAGCAAAATTGCCTCACGTATGTATATTATTATCGCCTAGAGAGGACCACTCTTACTCTCCGTCTTACTCTTACTTAACAATCTATTCCACGCCTCCTTATTTACACTTTACTATTTATCTTTCCTACTATTCTGTGCAGCGTTCCCCCTTTTACTACCAATCTTTACCTCCACATTTATAAATAGAACCTAAAGCCCGAAATTAGATATAATATAATATAAGCCTATTACTAAAAACGTAGCCTAAAATCTATTATAGCTAGCTCTTTTACCTATAAAATAAATAAATAAATATAAAATAATAAAATAAAAAATTATAATATTAATTTAATTAAATATTAATTAAAATTAAATTAAAATTAAAATTAATATTAAGTTATATATATATATATTTATATATTAATCGAATAAATAGTGTGGCTATAGTAGCTCGGGGCGACTAAAAGGGGTTTAAAAAAAGGAGGAGTATATATATATCTTTATACTTAATAGATATTAAATAAAATTATTATTAAAACCTATTTAAGTAAAATATTTAAATAATTTATATTTAAAATTATAAATATTAATAAAAGATTTTATTTTATTAAAAATATAATATAAAATTTTTTTTATATTTTATTAAATAAGTATTTAATAATAATTATAAATATAATTTAATATATATTTTAATCTTAATAATATTATTTTTATTAGGATAATTATACTCTACTTATACGGAGTAATAGTCGTCTGTAATATTATAGTAAATAGGAAATAATATAAAATAATAAATAATAATAGTTATACTTTAATTATTAATATTTTCTCCTCTCTACTATTTACATAATAGCTAGATAGAGGTTCTGCACGCTAGTATAGATTATATAATTATATAATTATAGTTATATAATCTATACGCTCTATATTACTAGTAAATTTATTTAGGTTAACTACTCTATATATACTAGTAACTCTTCTTTTTATAGTAATATTATACAGATACTTTATTTTCTTATATCTTTTCTTATATATAAATAAGTAGTTTTCTTTTTAATATAAATATTCCTTTATCTTAATATATTTTTATATAACTAAATTATAGTCTGTTATTTACGCGTTATATAATAATAAAAAATAAAATTATATAGTATACTGCTACTTATTAATTAAAATTATAGTAAACTAAAGTAAAGAGTTAATAACTTTATACGTTACACGAAAGTAAAAAATAAAATTATAATAAATAAAAGTAAAAAGTTATTATATAATAATTAAAAAAAGCCGGTTAAAAGCTATACGGGATAATAGTATATAAAAAAAAACTTTTTTTTTTATAATATTTTTTTTTTTAGTTTTTATCTATTATTATCTCTATACGTAGTTTTAGATACTATTTTTTTCTTTTTTAATTTTCTAGCTATCTTCTTTTATATAAAGTTAACTTTTAATAAAACTTCTAAAATAGCTTTAGTTTTATAT
This sequence comes from Pleoardoris graminearum, assembly GCA_030770415.1. Classification (NCBI taxonomy): domain Eukaryota; kingdom Fungi; phylum Ascomycota; class Dothideomycetes; order Pleosporales; family Didymosphaeriaceae; genus Pleoardoris; species Pleoardoris graminearum. The sequence goes on from JASEKS010000267.1 coordinate 97,378, forward strand.
AGATAGTAGTAGTAATAATTATAATAAATTATAATTATATTTAGTTTTACCCTTATATAGGTTTTTATACCTAATAGTTAAATCTAGATTATTATTTTTACTAAAACGGCTGCTAATAGGGTATTTTTATTAGCTTTTTATATTAATATATATATATATACCTATATAATTCTTTCTGTACGGTAATATTTTATAAAATAATAGGTATATAATATACTAGTTACTATTATATAATATAGATATTATTTTATTTAGTAATACTAACCTAACTCTTTTTACTATAAAAATTATTTACTATAAAAGTTACTTTTATACGCTTTTAGTATAGTCGCGTAAAGTACTAAAAATATAATTATATATATAGAGGTATAATAGTAATACTAAGCTTTTACTCTTTATAAAATATTATACTCTAGCAGTATTTTAAAGTAATATATATAATTTTTATATATAGTAGTTATATAAGACTTAGTATAAATATTATATTTAAAGTATATAGGCGTTTTTTTTATCTTTTCTTTTATTTTTTTTTATTAATATAAAGAAGGATTAGGGATATATAGAAAAAGTAAAAGGTTTTTTTTTATTTTTTTTTTTATTTTTTTTAAGTATAATATTTTAAAAGATTTCCTTTTAACCTTCGTGCGATAAAGTAAAAAAATATAATATATAAAAAAAAAATATACTAAAAAGTAATTTGTACGATAGGGGATATTTAATTTAAAATATAAAAAATATATAAAATATCTTATTAGGCCTTTTATATAGGCTTAATTGTATAAAAGAACTATTTAGTTTACTCTTTATAAAAGTATTTATAAAATTATTCTTCTCTACTATCCATTACTGTATATATTAAATTATTTAATAAATAGTTTATTTTAAATATCTAAATCCTCTATCTAGTATTATAACTTAGTCTAGTTTTTAAGTACTTATATAAAAATATTATATCCTTAAGTATATTTTTTTTATAATAAATCTAGATCTGTCTTTATTATACGCTTCTTACCTTTTCTTATAAAAAAAAGTTTCTCTTAGTACTATTATATTATTTAGTTTATATAATATATAATTAATTATATAGTTTTAGCTTATAATACTAGTAAATTTATATAGAGCGGTTTAGTTTTAAGAAAAATTATCCTTATTTTTTATATAGATAAGGGTTTAATAAAATATATAATTTAATATACTCTACTTTATTTATAAATATAGGGAAGAGTCGCGTAATATATAAAATTATTTTTATATAGTATAAATTTAATAATAACTTAACTTCTCTATACGCCCTTACTAATTTATAGTAGATAAAAAAATCTAATTAACTACTAGTAATAGAGTAGTTAAACAAATTAATTAACTAACTACTAATTAGTATTAGAATAACTATATTTTACTTATATAGAGTAATAGTTATTTATAATATTATAGTAAATAAAAAATAGTATAAAATAATAAATAATAATAGTTATATTTTAATTATTAATATTTTCTCCCCTTTACTATTTATATAATAGCTAGATAGGGGTTCTATACGCTAGTATACATTATATAATTATATAACTATAACTATATAATCTATACGCTTCGCATTACTAGTGAATTTATTTAGATTAACTACTTTATATATAATTTAATTTATTATTATTAAAATATTTTTAATCTTAATATAAATTTAATTATTTTTAATTTTAATTTTAATTTAATTATTTTTAATATAAATTTAAATTTAATTATTTTTAATTTATATTTTACTATTAATATATATATATATATTAATTAATAAATATAGTTTTAAAAATATATATAAAAAATAAAATAATAATATTTTATTTAAATAATTATAATTATAAATAAAAAACTTAATTTTTATATAATTTTTTATTAAATAACTAAAATTATAAAATAAATTTAAAAAGTAAAAGTATATCTAGATTTTAATCTAAAAGTATAAATATAGTAAAAAAACTCTATTTTATAAAATAAATTAATTATATTATTTTAGAAAAAGTAAAAATTAAATATTAATATTTTCTTTATTAAATAATATTAGTCAATATAATAATATAATAAATATAAAACTTTTTTATATTATAATTATTTTAATACTTTAATATTTTTTTTTTATTTATCTTTATTATTATAAACCCTTGTTACTTTAGAGTTAGTTATTAGGGACGTTGTCTTAGTATTAAGGGTTTTCTTCTAACTGCTAGGCCCATCAGTAATCCCGTCCGGGCCTAGCCAGCCGTCCAGGGCCTGGGCCGCAGCGTACGCGTCCGCATTATCCTAGTAAACTAAGCAATGCCTTATCAATCAATACAGTATTGGCGACAAATCTGAGGCTAGGAGCCCAGCTGCTTTCTCGCGGACGAGCAGGTAGTGATGCCGGGCACGAATCGGCGGTGGAGCAAGTTCATCGCGAAGGGCAGGCGGCCGGTCCGGGCGCCGGTCCGATCGTGCATCTGGGCGTTGAGAGAGATGGCAACCACACAACTGGGTGCGTACTGGGAGGAATAGAACGACGCCTTACATTTGAAAGCTTGCTAATGTGGTGCAGGTGGCCCTTCAATAAGCGCAGAATCCAAACCAGACCCTCCTGCGCCCAAGCTCGCAACCGTAACAACCTTAACAACCTTAACAACCTTGCTAACAAGCGATGGGCAAATCTTGAATCTAACACCGCCAGGTCCCAGGTATCCATCAAGATCATTGGTCTGCGATACCCATCCACCCTCCAACGCCGACTTGATTACTGCTTTCGCCTCCGCAATCATGCGCTGATGACTTGGAACTACGCTGACGACGAACAATCCTGTTGCAGATGTAATTCGCAGAGTTCCGGCTTGGACGGTGCGTACTGAAAGCTCCAGGGAGAGCCCCGAGGCCGGGAGTCCGTGTTGCTGGCTGAGGCGAAAACTGAATTCCTTCTGTCAGTCTAGGTCCAGTTCGTAATGACCGTCAGCTGTTTCAATGTTCCGAACGTGGACCTTCAAGGACTCGGCCGACGAGATGTTGCCGTTACGGAGCTCGAAACGGGTAAGAGTGGATTTGGCAAAGTAAATCAGGGGACTGATGCGTTTGGTGCCTGTGATCGTGTGGTAAAGGACCCCGGTTGCGAGAGAGGAACGGAAGGTTTATTCGCTTCGATTGGCGGGGGTGGCGTCGTGGCAGTACCAGGGTCAAGTTGGACGACGGGAGTATCCTCCGGTGGCCCATCTCCAGGACAAGCTGGCGGGTCGTCGGATGGCTCGTCCGAACAATTACCATTATCATCCTCTTTATGACAGCCATCCTCTTCAGGATAAGAGGGTCGCGGCGTTTCAGGGGCACGGCAAGCAGCGACCAGCTGTTCGAAACTAGATCCGGCTGAAGAAGTAATATTTTCATCCAATCCGTCAAATCCTTCGGCAAACAACTGCAGTCTGCGAGGTCTTTGTGATGATGGAGCCTGTGGTGCCAAAGGATGTTTTGGGGGAAAGCATTTTTGGCCGGGCAGCGAGGAGAATTTGAGGCCTTCGACCACGGACATCACCTGCAAATGCATCAGAGAGAGCCAATGGAAAGAAATAGCCAGTGAGTTCTCGGCCTTGCTGCAGATGAGCGGTTGCTTTATCCGAAGTCCCGTCCAAGTCCATTCCGTCCGGGGTTCCGACGTTGTTGGTGGCTGTCTGGTCGCCACAAAGGATAAATTCACGCCCACGACAATCAATGCGATCAAGTCCCAGGTAGGTACTCGGGGAGAATTGCCCAGAATGTCCATGTCGTAATACTACATTCTGGATCCTGAGCAGCGACCACCCTGAAACGTTATATCGTTGTCGAACTGGTACACGAACCAGTTGGAATCGTCGTCCGGATCCACAGCCACCATTCTTGTGTTGTATTGAGAAGCGCCCGCCCAGTTTGGATCGTGAACTTTGATCGTCCATGGCAGCGTTGTGGTATTCCATTCCATGGGCTGAATCGTGTGAACCTTGCCACCAAACCAATAAGTCTCGATGAAACTGAGCAGCGGAAATTTGCCGGCACCCGCACTCTCCTGAGTATCTTCAAAGGCTTCCTTTCGGTCGTGCATACTGCCAGACACAACTTGGCCCAGGAACCACCAGATGGCCTGAGCTCCAACCTGATACTGCATCTTGACGTTTATCGAACGCTCAAGATCAGGCCAGATTGTGTACTGATTGAGTGGGGGGGCAAATGGCGTCATCCCTTGTCAGGAGTAGGCCGATTCCAAGCAAAGTCCCACACAGTTGCCAGTTGAGGCAATGCCTTTGATGACAGTTTCATAGAAGATGGAGTCAATGCCATCCAAGATATCATACCATTCAGGATCAGAGTCGACGCTTGGAAAAGCTTCTGCGTATGTACTTCGACTGATTCTGTCAGTGCTGAAGTTGGTGCTGTCCGCATTCGATGGCAGTCGCGAGCCCCAGAAGTTTGTCTCCTCGGGAATCGAGCTTGGATCAACTGCGACTTTCGCAGAAGCAAGAAGGTTGTTGACACTTTGAAATGGGCCGGAGTTCCAGATGCCGTCGTGATCGCCAAATCCCCAGGCATTGCTCGCATCCAAGATCTTATGCCAAGTACCCAGCTTGTCATCATTGCCCGGGTCTGAATCCCAGATATCAATGACAATTTCGAACCGAGTTCCAATTTCAGGAACCAATAACGGGTCAAAGGAGACCTCCGGATCCCAGATATTGCGCCCATCGGAGTCGCCGTCGGATGGATATCGGATGTTGATGAGATATGTATCGTTCCTTTTGATGGAGATGTTGATACAGTGCTTAGCGAATGCGGCTTCACCCTTGCATGCAGCTGCAACACCGTTTCGTGCACACCGCGGGAAGCGCCTAGCGCCCCACCTACTACATAGAGTAAGGTGCACTTTTCTACGAACAAGTGCTACTAAACTTAATAGACAGCTGGTGCTCTCGCTGGCTCCGAGGGCTCGCTCAAACCAATACTAGAATCAGACCTCGTTGGGGTGTAACCGCCAGAGAATTACCACGTTCGCCACTTAGGTCCTATCTTATTCTTGATTGTTACCACTACTAAGACCAGCCTCTAGATTTGCCATCTCTATCTCTTCAGGCTTAACTGCATTCAAATCGTCCAGGAAGTACTCCAAGATACTTTCTTTTCTCTCTCGTAGCCTTTTAAAGAGCGGCACGCCCTTTCTAACACCTGGTACAATTTCTGTAAAGACTAGTAGGATGAGTCCTGCTGTCAAGGAGAATGCCTGGTCCCAGTCATATATCGACTGTGGTAAGCATGGCATTAAGAAACAGGACTCAGATACCTTTGTCCCTCTAAGAATATAAAAAGAATAATCCAAAACCGCTGAAGGGATGAAAAAGAAGCCAATAATACCCAGAAGCATGAAAATTCCTACAATGAATCCACACAAAATTAGTAAGCCAAATAAACAAAGCGCGAGAACAAATAAAGAACACCTAAAAAGCAACAAAAACGTATGCAACCACGGTACCATAATCAGTGAGCCATCAAGTAAAGAGCTAATGGATGCAACAAGGGACTGCATGCATGCAATGGGAGGCTGTAAGAATGCAATGACGAGCCGAAATCGCCCTTCTGCGATGGGAAGAAGAATCAAAATAGTGTATACCAAGAAGATAGGAAGCATGGCTAGACCTCCCCAGCCCGCAAAGAAAACGCTGGTGACATGTTCGCCTCTGACCCCTTCCCAGTAAAGAGCGGGCAAGAACTTGTAGTGCTCCTCTTCCTTTGGAAAGTCCTCCTGCAGTGGTGGGTTGAAAAACAAGACAGATAGTGCCGTCAAAGGTAGTATTAGTCCCATAGACAGAACGAGTCGGCGCGAGAAGAGAACCCGAAACCAAGCCCGCAGGTCCTCAATGTCGATGTCGTCCTTGGTTTTCTTATCCATGGTGATAATTAGCACCGTAGCGAAAAAGGCGACCACATTTTGAAGAATGGCATGGACCGATCCCCAAAAAAACAATCATGTATGGCGCAGCAATCGGGCCCATGAACTTTTTTCTAAAATCGAGGGACTGGCCTTGTTCTTGTGCGGTGCGAAGAGAATGAACTTGACGAAAAAGGTCTATTGCTGCCCAATTCATGGCTAAAATATAGAACCAGGAGTTCGGATCCAATGTCTTTTTCGGCTGCACCAGCAACTGTATCCAAGCTGCGATGATGGTGAAATACCATGCCGACCAGGTCCCGGGTCCGTAGAATCCGCTGACTTGGGCAATTCCCAGAGGATCGTCGCCTACACCGGAGACGGGTAGCGATCGTACTGTGTACTTAATAGTGGGACCCATAAAAGCGGAGTCGGCCATCTTCGAAGGAGATTTCCCTACCGCTGACAGGAGAATGATAAGGAGGAGGGCTGATTACGATCGGGAAAGAATTCGTATGTTTGGAAGTTGGTGGAGCAAGTACCGCTAAAGTTGTTGAAGTTGATTGTACGTTGCGGCTTGACCGGTCTGACCGCCTTTTGGACGGGGTTGCCGGACGCCCTCCGAGATCGGACAAATTGCAGGTACTTCGCCTTTGCAGTTGTCTTTACGTTGCCCACGTGCTTATGTTTGTATGCATTTATATTAATCCTGTGCATTGGGTATTCGTAAGCTTATTATCTCCCTCAAATACGAAAATTACGATCGTGGTGTGGTGTCGCCGCCTGTTCGGTGGCGAGGCTCATTTTCGGCATAAATCAACCACGGAACCTCCTACACCGCGCCTAACCTTTGATCATTTGAAAAATCACTTGACGGGTTTGGCACCTAGTGAGAGAAGTGACTTCCCTGCGTCGCCATGGTTGGGAATATCTGAGGCCGCAAGGCTGTTGGCCTTGTTGAGGCAGGGACCGATTCTAGAGGATGCGGGGGACCTAGATACCCGTTTTGCACCACCCTGCTCGCAAAGCAACCGTACGACCCCGATCGCCCATAGACGATAATCGCCCGTACGGGATGCGCGATTCAGTGGGGTGGGTGTGCGAGGCGGGGTGGCCCCAACACTTGCGGATCCTGCAAAAAAAGACTTATTAACGCCCCGCGTTACTCGTGCGATAGGGTTCACGGTCTATTATATAAAAAGAGGTAAAGTGTAGCGTCGAGACACTAGTCCAAAAAAGGTATAGGCTAAAAAATCACGGTCTATTTAAACCCCCACCTCTAGCGATGTACTAAGTGAACACATTCACTATTCACGTCAAGATGCAGCAGAACAGCCTAAGACGGCAATACACTATCCGACGAGCCGCCGAAGAAGACTCGCAAACGCTCACCACGATTGAACTCAGTGCTAATTCCATGTTCGCATCCATCACCGCCCTCGCCGACTTCTCCAGCAATCACGCCTCAGTTGAACAACTTCGAACCTGGCTTTCCGCCGGACGGATATACATCGCATATGATAACAACAAGCCAGTGGGTTATATAGCGGCCGTCGCCATGGACACGGTCCTCTACATTGCCGAGCTATCCACCATAGCCGAGTCTCAGGGCAAAGGTGTTGGTAGCGCTCTCATCGAAACTGTTCTCGAATGGGCGCGGGAAAGCGCACAGGCAGCAACAGTCAAACCGCGCGTCACACTAACAACATATCGTGAAGTGCCGTGGAATGCACCATGGTATCGTAAACGTGGATTTAAAGAAGTGGACGCGGAATCGATAGGGCCCAAACACGTCGAGAAGATGCTGTATGATCAGGCAGAACGGGATCTGTGGCGGCCTGGGTACACCAGGTGTTGTATGCTCTGGGAGGAGGGTTAGGGTTTCATTTGACCACACCCGGGGCATGTCTTCCTCCTACAAGCCTCTTGGAACCTCCGAAGCAATGTATTGGTACTTCTGTTTATCAGACATTTTCCTCACATTGAGCCCAACCCTGATGTCCCAGGTTTCACACCATACACTTGAATCCAGCCTCATTCTGTGGATATGCGCTGCAGACCGTCCCCGCTTATGTTCCGTGGTGCGAATAAACATTCATTCACGCGGCGACCTCATTGCGAACGTCCACGCTCGTCCTTGTCGATAGTCTCCTTCGAGCTTCCATCTCATCGTTTCGGCAGTTCGTCCTTCAAGATTTGATTTTTGATTTCGTTTTCCCGAACAAGGCCCTTGTAGAGTTCGATTTCCGCTTTGCAGGATTCTCTTTGCGCTTTGGCGGCAGCTGTCCGAGCTTGTGTGCTGGTAACCTTGGCATTGAAGGAGTCGGAAACGCAGTATTCATGGGCGGCGAACTTGTCGAAGAGTTGGCGGAATTTAGTTTGAAAAGCAATAGGCCGTCGTGGTGTGCCATGCTCTGTGCTTTGGTAGCGATAGAGGAAGATACGGTCGGTTGCTTTGACTTCGTAGCGCTGCGTAAATATAGCCATGAGTGGTTTGTTGGGTGGTGAAGAAGAGCGAGGACCTTGGCAAGGAAAAGCGGCTGGGTGTGAATATTGGAAGATTTGGCGTGCGCAGCTTCTTATACCATCGCGTACGCTGGCGTACCATGGTTCGTTTCCAACCTTCTTCCAGACCAGCTACTATATCCCTGATCACCCCAAACTAAGTTTCGCGACGAAGAAAGTCGGGTGGTGGGTGCACAGAACCACAGTAGTAGCTATCGGCCTGAGTGAGGATGATGGCGTGAAAGATTCGTTTTCTGGTAACCGAAGTGATGTGTGAACGTTAGATCGATTGCTTCCAATCTCTTTCTCTCCCAATCTACATCCCTCGCAACGGTAACCTGAATGCGCAAGGGGTTCCGGGCACTGCTGGTTGCTGCGCAAATCTCCCTAAGATCTTCTGCCCTCGCTTCCTTGAGCATACGTAGCTTTCCATCACTATATACACTTTACTGGTGGGGGCTGATACAGGGCACGTATGCATGAAGTTTTATATGTTGATTCCAGGTGTCCCAGAATAGACCTGGATGAGCCGGATGGAGGTAGTAAAGAATTTCTATAGGTGTGCATAATCCACGTACGCGACAACGTGCTCGCGCCATCTAAAGGAGGCCTCATCATTCACCGTTGAGCACATGTTTTGCACCGCAATTAAAATCTCGCCGTTGGCCTTTATCGCATACTCACTGACCGCTCCATGGATTCGAGCAAAACTCAAAGGCCTGGAAAACCGAACGAACTGTAAGCTCACCGAAGAATATCCTGACCGCCGCCACGTCTTTCTAGAGAGGTCTATTCTAAAGATCGCCATTTCAGTCATCCCCTGTGCTTGGAGGGGTGCCATAATAATAATGTTTTTATGCCGAGGATATCGTCTCCTGGTGAGATTAAATGCGAGGGCTTCGTACCACGGAGCATGCCTGTAGCAAGTGATTTTGATACCTAGGCAGATGTGACACGCATTTATCAAGGAAGAGTACAAGTACGGAAGCCAACTATTTAGTGCAATGACTCCTTCTCACCTTCGCTCATAAGCGTAAAGGGAATGGAGTTTGGGGATTTTATGGTAACCGCGCAAGCATATTAAAATACGCTATTACCTTCATAGATACGCTAGGAATTAGCAACTTTGAGCACAGGAGAACAGGAATATACTGTAATCTAACAGACAATAGAGTGTGGGAGTGGGAATGGAGATACTTGTGTTAACGGTAGAGTCCTTTACGTATGATCGCCTTCGTGCGTTGCTCGTGCTTCTTGGACTCGGCTGACCTGCTTTTGACTTTACGCGGACGGAATGCGCCTGTGAACCGAGCGAAGGTCTCGCCGTGAGAGTGTGCCGCACTACGGTAGCTCCTTCTATCAGAGTCCCACGCTTAGTTACGTCGACCCCAGACACTTTCAATTCTATCTTTACATATGCTGGGTTTAATGAATAGGATACAGCAGTAGAATTTGGCGAGAGCGTGCAATTGCTCTTCTTGACATGTGAAAGAGCGACAGCGCGTACTGTCTAAGGCACCTCGCATGCAAGGTGTGATAGCGTAGGTAGGTTTGCAAGACGGCTCGATGTGGTGTAGGCGGTCCGGCGCCCGGTGATATATGCACGTGACATTGTTCCTCCAGTCATAATAGGCCAAATGAGCATGCCACCTGCTGAGCTGTAGCCGCTATGAGTAAGCGCTAGCCTCATAGATATCCTTAGTGATATCAAAACACCCCTAACAGCGGATAGGGTGCGCTTAATAGCGCGCGCTACTTTTACTAACTTATTTAATAGGCTTTGCAGCGCTGCGCCCGACTTTAAATAGCTTAAATTTAATATTACAGTAATAATCTGCGTAGTATTAGAAATAACTATACTATTTATTACTACCTTAAACGCTTATAATATAACTGCTTACTTATTATTAGCTACTATACGCTAGGTTTAGTAAGCGAGAAGCCTATTAATTACGTTACAGCCTATATCTACGCTAATTCTATTAAGATTAGGTTTTACTATATTATATAAACTAATAACGCTTACTCTTTAAAAAATATTAATTTAATAAGTACTATAAATTTTAACTTACTTTTTTACGATATTAAAAATAGTTATAAAAATTATATAATAAAATATTAAATAATAGTCCTTATTACTATAAGTAGTTCTTTTTTAATATAGGACTTATACTAAAACTAGTATACTTTAAAAGTAATCTAATTAAGTTTATAAAAAACTTTTAGTAAACGTATAAATAAATAGAAAATAGAGGTAATTAGTTAATTAAGTATTTTATATAGTATTTATTAGTTGTGTCTATATTTACTAAAGAAAAGAAAAGTATACTAGTAAAATCTAAAAGGGTATATACTATCTATAAGTATCTTATTTATTTAGTTTAGTAAAGGATAGAGTATATAACGGTACTTTACTCTATTAAAATTCTACTAACTAACTATTTACTAATTATTAACTATAGGTACGTAGCTTTTAATAATTTTTAATTACTATTTATTAAACGCTCTATAATTAACTCTATTTAGTAAGTTAAGCGTTAATATAAAGAGAATACTCTATCTTAGTTTATTAAGTATTATTAAATACTTAGTAAGTAAATTATACCTCTAAAGCTAGACTAACTTAAATAATTATTAAATTTATCTAGTTTAAAAACCTCTATTTTTAGTAACGTAGAGTGTATTAACTAAACTTTAGGCTTTTAAATTCTTTATTTTTATAATTAGTATTAGGCTCTTACGTTAAGCTTTACTAATATAAAAAATAAATAGATAGCGCTTTATAAAAAATTTAAAGATATAAGAAATATAGTATTACGTATTAAAACTTACTTTAAAAAACTAGAAATTAAGATAAAGAGTTTAAAAGTAAGACTCTAATATATAAAAAACGAGTTAGTAAAGTTATAAACTAAAATACTAGGCGCTGGTTAGGATACTCTAGAAAAATAAATAAGAGAAAGGTTATAATACGCACTATAGGCGGCGGTATAAAAAAAATATATATATAGTTACTTTATATTACTTAAGTATTACATCGTATATAGATACTATATAATATTTTATATACTTAAAGTAGTAGAAGAATATTAGCTAGTAAATTAAAAGTTCTATTAGTATTACTAAAATAACTTTTTTAGTAAAAGTTTAGGTTAATATAGTATCTATTATAATAAGTCTAACTTTTAGAAATTTTAATTTTTTATATTAAGTAAGGCGTGGATAAACTTTTATATTAATATATAACTTATATATACTATATCCCTTTAGTATTTTTAGTATACCCACTTTTCTACCACAGTACGTTATTTTTAAAAATAGTATAATAAGTACTAAAATAAAATTTTTATTCTTACTATATACTTATATATCTTTTTTATTTTACTTACTATAATATACTATTTTATTAATAATAATAACCCTAGTAGCGTGTTACAAAGGCTTAAAAAATAAATATTAAATATTAATATTTATTAAGAATTTATATATAGAGAGCTAACTAAATACTCTAAAATAAAATAAGAATATATACTAAAATCCTAGTATAGGCTAGTGTAGCTATATATATCTTAGTACTTATATTTAAGTAAAGGCGCGTTTATTTATAATACTATTCTCCTTTCTAAAAAGCTCTATCCCTAAAACTTTATAATTAGTTTTATATAGTTTTAACTTTCCTATAGTAGGGTAGAGTTAAATACTTATAAAAATAAAATATTCCTATTAAAGCAGTAAAACATATAACTACTAAAATAATAAACTATAAAACTATTTTTATCTATAATTTAACTATTAGAGTTATAGAGTATAATAGATAAATTTTTTTTTATTTACTACCTATACCTCTAGAAGAGTCTTTTATACTAAGCCGTATTGTCCTTATAGTCCTATTATACTACTTATTTACTAACTATATTTTATTATTTATTAATTATTTATTACTAGTTTTTAGATATCTAATAATTATTTACTACTTATCTATTATTATTTATTTATTATAAGCTAAGCAATAGCTAGTTATATATTATAAGCATTTAGAAAGAATATACTTAATTATTAAAATATTTATAAATAACGTTGGTAGTACTCTATAAAGTATTTTTAATAACTTATAATATTAAAGTAAAATTACTAGTTAAGGTTATTAAAATTTTTCTATTTAATAAAATACTCTAATTGTCCTTTACAGCTGGTATTAGAGTTAATTATATATTTATTAATATTATAATTTAGTATTACTTTAATATTATAAACTAGTAAGTCTTCTATTATAGTAACTAGCTTTTATAGCTTTTACTACTGCCCTTATAGTAGTATTATATTTTATAAATAAAATAACTATAAGTAAAACTATAAATAGATGTCTTTAAGCGTAATATAATTAGTATAATTAAGTTTTAAAGCTTAGTCTATATAATAGTAGTTATCCGATTACCTATTATAAATATTTATAATTTTAAATAGTTTAAAATTTTTATTTTTTAGTCCTCTAGAGTAATGTATATAGATATTATATATATTAAATATAATTTAGTTATCGGTATAAATCTCTAGAGCTAGCAGTTATTAGTTAATAATATATTATTTTATTTTTGCCTATACCTATATTAGTGCTAAATATAGTTATTATTTTATATATTTGTATATTTATTAAATAAAAGGGTGTGGCTGTAGTGGCTGTGTAGGCGACTAAAAGGGGTTTTAAAAAAGGAGGAGTATATATATATCTTTATATTTTATTATTTTATATAGTCTACGTATATAAAAGGTCTATCTATAGCTTGTATATAATATATTATCTTTTATATCTTTAGTAGTACGTCGAGAGGTTTAGTACTTATATAATAAAGATATATACATACTCCTCCTTTTTTGAAACCCCTTTTGGTCGCCCTGAGCCGCTATAGCCACACTATTTGTTTAATTAGTATATAAATATATAGTACTTATATATAATAAATATCCCTTTATAGTTTTAAATAGTATTATACCTATTAACGTAATACTACTATTTATTTTAAACTTTATAATAGGTAATAACTCTATTTAATTATATTACTTATAGTTAAGAAAACTGTATTAATAAGCTTTAATAGGTAATTAGTAATTTTTTTTACTCTCTCTATTTTTAAATAAAAAGCTATAAATAATATTAGCGTTATATTAACTCTTTTATATAATTATTTCTAAAACTAAAATGTAAATTATATACTATAATTAATTATAAATATTAATAGATATCCTATTTTATACTAAACGTATTTAATAAAAGTCTAGACGTAAATTTTAGTATTAAAAAATATTAAAGGTATAAATTGTTTCTTTTTAAATAATTAGTTAATTAAAATTATAATATATCTATAATTATAACTCTTATAATAGCTTCTAAGTAACAATGTAATTAAGTTAATAAATATACTTATCTAATATATATCTAATATAAATAAAAAGTATAATAAGCCGTACTTACCTTCGCACTTTAATTTTACTCTAGTATAGATAAAGTAGTTACGTATATATTATATAATACTATCTATATAGCGTAGCTAGTAATAGTAATATAATAATTACCCGTATATTTTATACTTCCTATTATATTTAGTAGTATAATTATTATAATATAGTTATATAATACGCGTAAAAACTTCTTATTATATAAAATAAAAACTTTATTATTAATATATAATAAGTTATTATTAAAATATTAGTCGTATAACTTAATATAAATAATTTATTTATAATAAAATTAATAAAGTATATAGTATACACTACTCTCTATTGTATTAACTATAGTTTTAATAATATTTTTATAAACACTAATTACTTTAGGTAGCCCTAATAGGTCTATATTGTTGGTATTATTATAACTATTATAGAATTTTAAAATAGTATTCCTATCTTAACTATTAAAAATAAATAGCTTCTTACTAATTTTATAAACCTATGAAAATAAATTTATAACGTTTAATTCTATTTTATCTATTAAAATCTTAGCTAAATATATAGTATATTAGAAGCCGCTATTATATATAACGTATATAATATATATAAATAGTTTAAATTATATAAAAAGTAATAATACCTACTATTAGTATTATATTTAATTATTATATATGTTTATAAAAACGTCTTTATTTTATTACGTTATTATATTAGACTTTATAACTTTCTTACTAGACCTATATTTAATTATAAAATTAAATTCTAATAAGAATTTAGTCTATTAAACTTATTAGTAATATAAGTATTTAATTATTATAAAATATTCTAAAGCTTTATATTTAAAGAATACCTCTATGGGGTTAAGTATACTAGTAAGCTTTAGTCGCTATTCTTTAAAAGTATAAATAAATACTATAAGCTCCTTTTTATAAATAGAGTAGTTTAACTCTATAAATTTTATTTTTATTAAAAAGAAGGTAATAGGCTATAAAATGTTGTTCTTATACTAAGAGAATATACTAATGATAACTTAATTAAACGCGTTAGTTTTTATAAATATATATATTTTAGGGTTAAATTAAGTAAGTATTAAGGTGTTAATAAAGGCGCGTTTAAATTACTTAAAAGTTTTTTTAATAGTAGGTATTAGTATAACTTTTCTTATAATACTGCGTATTAATTTAATTAGTAGTTTTATAACTTAAGAGAAGTAGTATATAAATTATTTAATAACAATTTATAAAATTAATAAAAGCCTAAATATTTTTAACTATTTTAAATTATTTCTATTCTATAACAGCTCTAATTTTAGTAAAATTTATTTCTAGACTATGTATAAAAAGTATTATACCTAAGTAGCTTACGTATTATACTAAAAATTTATACTTTTTAATATTAAAGTATAAACCGGCTTTATAAAGTCTATATAGTCTCTTAAAATAATATTATTTATAGACTTTTTTATTTTTACTAAAAATAATAATGTTATTAAAGTATATTAAATAAAAGTTATCTAAATATTTATATAGTAGTTATTTAATATATTACTAAAAAATATTTAATGTATTATATAGACTAAAGAGTATAATTATATATTTAAGTAAACTAAATTATATAAAAGAGAGTATTTTATACTTACTATCCTCTTTAATTCTAATCTTATTAAAAACCGTAATAATATTAACTTTAAAAAAAATATACGCCTTTTTTATATAAGCGAGTATCTCTTTTAGTTTTAGTAGGGCGTTATAATTTTTTAATTATAATTTTATTAAGGTGGTAATAGTTAACGTATATATAAATAGTTTCTTTAGATTTTTTAATAACTAGCAGGAGGGTAGTAAAGAAAAAGTTACTCTAATAAATATATTCTTTTACTATTTTAGTTTCCATATAGACCTTAATTACCTTTACTTTTTTATATAATATCTTTAAATAGTATTACGTAGTTAGCTAACTACTTTTTTTTATAATATATTTTATAGTTAATACTTCGCTAACGTAAAGATAGTTTAATAACTTTTTTAAAATTTTATAAATCTGTAATACAGTAAAATTAATTTAATAATTTTTATTTAATTTTATTAATTATAGGGTGTAGCCGATTAAGTTTTAAATAAAACTTATTAAAGTTAGTTTAAGTAATAGTAGCAGTAATATATTTAGTTTCTATAAAAATTATATAAGTATATTAGGTATTATTTTTATTATTATCTATTTTAAGGCGTATCTAGTTTTCTAGTATTATTTAAATATTAGAGTTTAGGTTATAATAAGCTATCTTTATAGTAGTTTTAGCTAAAATAATTACTATATTAATATTATTTTTATTTTTTAGTGTAATTATTTTAATATAACTATTAATATACTAGGTATATATTACTTTAATAGATAAATACTAGTATAAATAATTACTATAGTAATAGTTTAACTTAAATACTATTATTCGTTTACTCTATTTATATAATAGATTATAGGTTTTAAACTATAGTTATTTAACTATTACGTTATAGCTAATAATATCTATGGTCTAGTACTAGTTTTTACTATATTATATTTGTATATTAATCGAATAAAAAGTGTGGCTGTGGTGGCTGTGTAGGCGACTAAAAGGGGTTTCAAAAAAGGAGGAGTATGTGCATGCCTTCATACTTAATGTGTCGAAAAATTACTAGTTTTTACTAATATATTTTCTAATTACTCTACGTACCCTAGCTATATATATTATTTTATTTATAATATTACTATTAGTAAACTTTATATTAATAAAACTTTATACTATAACTATTTAGAGTTTATAGGCACGTATAAAATTAGTACTAATAATCTATTTAGTATAGCTACTATTTAAAAAAAAAATATAATAACTAATATTCTATTAGACGTATTACCTTATACGTTTAGTTTTATCTAGGCGCTATAAGGTAACTTATCTAAAAAAATTTATTATAATTAGATAGCTAATCTATTACGCTATATACTATAGTAGTAATAAGTTATTTTCTTTATAATCTATAAGCCGTATAGTAAATATTACTTAATAAAATAAAACATAGTTATAGGCTTAGTTAGCTTACTAGTATATATCGCTCTACTATAAAATAATACTAGAGAGTATTAAAAATCTCTTTCTTATATTTAGATACAAGTTTCTAAAGGTAACTATTTTTAAAAACTATACTTTTTTTTATTACTTAATATTATAATTACTATTATAGGCGTTATTAGTATTAGTATTTTAAATATCTATTATTTAAAACTATTTAGCCGGTACTAGGGCTGTAAGGTCCTTTTTATAAAAGTTAAACTAATTTTAATTAAATATATAGTTGAGATTTAGATAATAAATTACACATACTCCTCCTTTTTTAAACCCCCTTTTGGGTCGCCCCGAGCTACTACAGCCACACTTTTTCTTCGATTAATATATAAATATATTTTTTTTAATTTAAACTATATAGAATTTTCTTAATAAATAATAATTTAAGTTAGAGATAGGATTACGTCTATTAATAAAGTTAGGCTTTCTACTAATAAAAGTACTCGTTTATAAAGACTTTTTATCGTCTCTATTATTCTTACTATTTCTTTTAGGCTTTTTATAAATAACGTCTTTAAGAGTTGTATATTAGAACCGCTATTAAATAATTTATATTTAAATTTATTTACCGGAGCTGCACTTATTATAATGGCCTTTAAATATAAATTAAAATTAATTATAGTTTTAAACTTTATTAAAATAGATTTTTAGTAGACTTACTTCGCTTTATTTTTAAAATAGACTAGCTACTTACTAAAAGACTTATTCTTATATTACTATAACTTATTAACGTTAAATTCCGTAAACGTAGTAAGTTATTAATTAATTAAACTAAATACTTTTTATACGTTATTATACAGTTTTTATATATTCTAATATAGGTTATTTAATATTATAATAGCGTAATTATAAATATAAATAAATATATAATTTTTATATACTTAATAAAAGTACTTAATTTCCAACTATATAATAGAAAAGAGCTTATATAATTACTAGACCTTTATTTATATATTTTTTATTTATATATTTAGATCGTTATTAGCAGCGTTATTAAACTTATTAATATTCTTTTATCTATTATTTAAATAATGCTCCTTTTTAGAAGTAATAGTATTAATTATATTTTTTCGACCTAGCCTTACCTGACTTTTTCGACACATTGAGTATGAAGGCATGCACATACTCCTCCTTTTTTAAAACCCCTTTTAGTTGCCCTGAGCCACCACAGCCACACTATTTGTTCGATTAGTATACAAATATATAAATATATAGTATTAATTATAAATACTAGTATATTACTATATTACTATTAATTTTTATAGGATATAAGGTAAGTTTTATTAAATAATATTAATTTTATATTATTATAATAAAAATAACTATTAAAGCTACTAGAGCTATTACTATTATTATTATTAGATAAGTCTAAGAATAAAAAATTTTATAGTAACTTATATAGTACTACTCTCTATTTTTTATTTTTATTATCTTTTTTATACTTTTTATTCTTTTTAAAAAATATATTATTAGCTATAATACCATAAAAAGCTGTTACTAATATTTTTAAGTATTTTAATTTATTTAAAAAATTTATATACTTTTTAAATTACTATAGTACAGTATTACTTATATTTATTACTATATTAAATTACTTTACTAAAAGCTTTACTAGTAGTTAGTTAGCGCTACTATTTAGTATTTAGCTCTTTTTATAAAATATATATATTATTTCTTACGCCGTTACGCTCTTAATAAATGTAAGTAACTAACTAAGTAGTACTATTAAAATTTTACTTTTATTACTAAATTTATAATTCTAGTTATACTAAATTTATTTTAGTAATATATTATTTTTTTTTACGCCTTTATTCCTAACTATTTTAAAAGTTTACTTATTTATTTAGCTATGTCTAAGTTACCGTATGATATACTTTAATAATAAAATTACTTTAAAATAATAATAAACTAATCTTTTAAGTATTTTATAATAATTACTTATAAATTATTAGTAAAAGAAATAATAGTAATAATATACTTATTTATAAGTTATCTATTAGGTAGAGTACGCGCTAAAATAAAATATTTATACTTAAATTCTTTTTTAGGATATTCTTTATTAGTTATAATAACTATTTTAATAAATAACACAATATCGGCTTTTATAGCCTTACCTTACCTAATAGATATTTTATAGTTAACTATAAAGCTATATTATAATTACTAATCTATTATAAATTAAATAGTAATAATTATAATATTAAGATTTATATTATTATTATTACTAATATTTAGTAAAATAGGGTAGGAGACGCCGAAGCTACTCTTATAGTAATTATTTTTTAAACTTTTTTTACTAGTATTTACTATTAAGTTCTTTTTAATCTTTTTAGTATAAAAGTTATTTATATCCTATTTACTAAGATTATAAATTATATTTAATAATTTAGTAATTATACTCTTATAGAATTTACTAATCTTAAACTTAAAAATAATATTTTTACTATATTAGGCGACTGGGGCGGTAATAGTAAAAATAATTTATTTAGCTAATTATATAATATATTATTAGCTAGTATATACTAAATTAATTTTTATATATTATACTTCTTAGCGGTGCTATCGCTAGCTAGTTTCTAAATAGTAATATTATTAGGTTATTTAGATAGAGTCTCTATATAAGATTTTACTATTTTATTTATACTAATAGATATTCTATATAGTATAGAAAATTAGTCTATTATAATTATATAACTAGTAAAATATAAGGTTTTAAAATCTAGCGCTTACATAGGCTATTATAAAGTATTATTTTATAAGTATTTTATTTATAAGTATAAAGGAATACGTAGATTATATTATAAAAACTTAAAATATAAATATTAAATATTAATATTTTAATAAGAATCTATATATAGAAAGCTAATTAGGTACTCTAAAGTAAAATAAAAGTATATACTAAATCGCTAGCGTAGGCTAGCGTAGGCGTATCCGTCTTAGCGCTTATATCTAAGTAAGGACGTATTTATCTATAATATATTACTAGTTTATTTAAATAAAGTTTTTACGCAAAGTTTTACTATTTTATTTATACTAATAGACGTTGTATATAGTATAAAGAACCGGTTTACTACAGTTATATAATTAGTAAAATATAAAGTAAATTTTAGCACTTACGTAGTCTATTATAAAGTATTATTTTATAAATATTTTATTTATAAACGTAGATGAATACGTAGATTATATTATAAAAACTTAAAAAATAAATATTAAATATTAATACTTAATAAAAATCTACGTATAGAATACTAACTAAATATTTTAAAATAAAATAAAAGTATATACTAAAATATTAGTATACGCTAGCGTAAATATACCTATTGTAGCGCTTATATCTAAGTAATAGCGCGGTTACCTATAATATAAAATTAGACTACTACTATTTAGGTTGTTTTATATTCTTTATAAGGATATATAGATGAAGGCATATATATACTTCTCCTTTTTTAAAACCCCTTTTGGGTCGCCCCAAGCCACTACAGCCACACTTTTTATTTAATTAATATATAAATATAATATATAAATATATAAGGATATATAGTTATAGTAATACGTATAGCTATAAAAAAGTAATTTTTAGAATATAATCCCCATATAATAAGAATAGTAGTATTTTACTAAAAGATTTTTTATTATAGAAATTTAGTAGTATTATTTTAGTATCCTAGTTTATAATATTACTTAATAATTTATTTTACTAGTCTCTATAGTATAAAGTTTAGTATTTACTTTTTATTTATATATAATTAGTTTTACTATAGTAATTTTAAATAATATTAAATCTAAATTTAATATTATTAATAAAGAGTATAAAATAAGCTATAATATTTTTAATACTGGCACTAGTGTAGTTTATTTTAGTATAGGCTACTAAACGCTTTTAACTTTACTATTTATATACTTATACAGCTAAAGACTAAACTATTTTATTTTATTAATTTTTAATATTAGTAGTTTTATCTAGTATATATATATTAATAACGTTTTTATTTTTATTTTTTTATAATAAAGTTACTATTAGTAACTACCTAATTAGAAAAGAGAATACTAAATATACTATATAAACTAACGACTAGCTCTTAAAAGGTACTACGTTAAGTCTAATTAAGAAAGGTACTACGCCTACTAAAATAGGCACATAATAATTACTTAATAGTACTTAATAGTATCGCAGCTTAGTATAGTTTATTACTTTATATAGTAATTTATACTAGCGTATCTACTATTATAAACCAATACTAAGTAGGCATTTATAAAAAAAAATATTAATATATTATAATTATAGTACGCGTTATAGTATTTAAGATATTATTTACTAGTAATAGTATACTACTATTTTATAACTAAAGTATACGCTTTTAGTACGTTAAAAAATAAAATTTTAGTAAAATATATATACTAAACTTACTTTAGCCTATACTATAAAGTACGTTAAATATTTTAAACTTTTAAATTAAACTAAATAAATAAAAAATATAATATAATTAATATATTTAATATAGCTAATATATTACTATTTATCTTTACAGCCGACCCGTAAAGTTAATACTTAAGTAAAATAATTTTATACTTATAAATATAGAGTTATTAGATCTAGCTAAAAAAAAAAGCTATTTAAATAAATAAAAAAGCTAAAGATTTACCGCTTATAGGTGTTACTAAGTAAAAAGAAGATACTAAAATTATTATAGCTATACTACTATATAAAGTAATTAATTAATAAAAATAAATTATAAGAAAAAGTTATCGGTAATAATAGAACTAGTAATAATAATATTAATTTTAGTAACTATAAGGCGCTAAAATAAAAAGACAGTATAGTTTTTTAATAAATAACTAAATATATTAGAAACTATAGTTTATAGTATAAAGGGCGTATATAATCCTAATTAGGGTAACGTAAAATAAAAATTACTAATATATAAAAGAGAGCTATAGCTTAACGCTATAGAGGATATCTAGAGGTAAATAAAGAGGGGTTTCTAAAAAGAGAATAATAGATAGCTAGTATAGGAGAATATAGATAAATAGCTTAGTATATAATTAAATAAAATAAAATATTTTATATTAATTATCTTATTATAACTCTAAAACCTTTAGGTCTCTATTAAGACTGGACGTCTTTAGTATTATATAAAGTTAGCTTTTTATTAAAATTATTAAATTTATAGGTAAAGTAACTATATAATTATTACTTTTTAATATTTAGTTTAAGTACTAGACTAGTAGTATACTTAAAATATATACCTTTACTACTATTATTAAAATATATTTAGAGTAAGTTTTTTAGTATAAATACTATTTTATACAAATTCTAAATTAAGTAAATAATAGCCTACTTATTAGTGCCTATATAGTAACGGGACTTAGCTAGTATTAAATTAGTTACGTTAGTACTATTATTTATAGTAAAAGCTTTTTTATATTTTATTTTAACTTAAAAGAAATAGAGTTTTAGCGTAATTATTATATTATAAGTAGTAAGAGTAATATTATTCTTAACACGAAATAGCCCGTTAGTAAAAATAATTAAAGGGGTATAAATATAAAAAAGATATTCCTGTTTATATATAATTTAAATAATAAGTACTTTTTATTTTTATAAAAGTACTAAGAGACGTACTAAAATTATATTTATATTATTATTTTAGCTCCTAACCTTTACAAAACGGAGTTTAAGTAGTATTTTAATTATTTATAATATATATTACGCGTTTTTACCTTTTTAGCTATATAGTATACTAGATTCTAGTAAAGATTTTAATAGAGTTACTTAGTATTTTATTTTATTATATAAGAAAATTAGTAGTATAGTTTTTTATAAAACTACTTTTAAACTATTATAGGTAATATAAATCTCTAAACTAATAACTACTATTATAATCTATTAGTTACTTTTTTTATTTTATTTTTATATAAAATAGAAGTTATATTTATTGTTATTACTTTTTTACTCCGCCTATATACACACAGGTAGTATAGCATTTAATAATAGTTAATATTTATTTATAATTATATCTTCTTTCTTATCTATGATAATTACTATAAAACTAAATATACCTAACTTCCTCTTTAGCCTACGTATTATCGCACCTATATATATAGACCCCCCTAAACTTTTAAATATTAACTATATAAAAATACTCTAGATATTCTATTACTTTTATCTATACTTTTATCCTTACGCTATTTTTATTTTTATTACTAATATATCTAGTAGTACTTTACGTAGCTATATTATATATTTTAGACTACCTATCTCTAATATAAAATTAATATTAATATGCCTTTTTTTGCTATTTTTTATAATTAGTATAGTACTACTATTTTTACTTTTATTACTTCTATCTTTATATAGACTACTACAACTAAGCTTAGGTTTTTAAATTTTATTACTTCTACTATTATTAATATTATAATTCTATTTATTTTATATTAATTGTCTAATATTACGCGAAATTAATAAATAGTACTTTTAAAAAATCTAGTAATTACGTTGTATATAGTAGTATACTTAGTAATATTAAAAAGAATTTATTAAATTTTATTACTCTATAAATAGAATATAGCGAAAATAGCTTATATATTTAGTATAATCGGCGAAGTAGGGGTAGTAAATATATTAAAATTAACTTAAATAAGTACGGTATCCGCTAAAATAAAAGTAAAAGTAAAAGAATATTTTAAAAATAATATTTTAAAAAATAATATCTTAATAAGTATTTTTTTTTAATAAACGTTTAACTGTATTAACTATAAAAGAATAAAAAAAATATATAAGTAGTACTCTATATATCTCTTTTTTAAAAAATATAGTATTTATACTAGACTTTATTAACTTAATATTTTTTTAAGGGGGCGTACTAAATACGCTAGTACGTTAGTAAACTAGTATAGTACTAGTACTAGCGCAGCGCTATACTCTTTTTAGTATTACTTTACCTAGCTTTTTTAATATATTAGGTATAAAGGTATATATATACTCCTCCTTTTTTAAAACCCCTTTTAATCGCCCTAAGTTACTACAGCCACACTATTTATTTAATTAGTATATTAATATATATATATATATATAATATAAACCTCCTTATACTAATTAGTAGTTTAATTAGTTATATATATAATAATTACAGTAGTAACGCTTTTATATAATTAATAATTAAGTATAATAAAAGTATTATAGAGGTTAAGTTTTATTTATATTTTATAGTATTCTATATACTTATCTTCTTTATAGGTTTTTAGTTCTTTAGTATTAGTTTAGCGCGTAGATAGGTCTAGTCTATACTATACGTAGGTCTTAGCTTTACCGGCTTTAGGTATAGCTGCGCCGGTAACTTAAACTTATTTTATTTTATTAATTTATTTCTATAAGTTCTATCCTCTCTTACCTATACTATTTATTTATTATAGATTTAAGTGCGGCACTAATATAAATCTAGTAATATAGTTTTTAAAAATATAGTTAGTATTACTATTATATTTGTATACTAATCGAATGAATAGTGTGGCTGTGGTAGCTCGGGGCGACCAAAAGGGGTTTCAAAAAAGGAGGAGTATTTGCATGCCTTTATTAGTATTACTATTATTAATAATACGCTTACTATAGCCTTTACTTTTATTATATTTCTATAGCTTAACTTAGGTATAGAGAACTGTTTTATTATATTTAGTGTGCTAGGGCTGCTTATTATAGGGCTAAGTCTGCCTATGGCCGTATAGGGTAAGCGCTTAAGGCGGTAGGTAAGGGATCGGTACGTAAGCTTTATAGAGATTCGAGATAGGTTCGCGCGGTAGGAGGTGGGGATTGCCTAGATGGGTGAGTGGGAAGCGAGGAAATGGGGGTAGGTTGTGGGGTGTTGGTTGGATAGGAGATGGGATACAGATGCTGAGTACCAGGAGAACATACGGTGTGCCACGCTGTTTCCTCAGGGTGCAGCGCAACCTGGCAATCCTCGACCGCGATATACTCGTGCTCTTCATCAAGGCCGCCCTCCGTTGCTCACGGATAGCAGATGTTTTTTTATATCTATTTACAACGCAGATTTCAACACCAAGCTTCACTAATACTTATTGACCTCGCGTATGGCTGGTATCTTGTCCCTTATAGCAGGTAACCTCTTTACTTTAAGCTCTTCCAGATAACATTAAAATCATATCACAAGCGCGAGGCGATGACACGATCTTCGAACAGCTTCTACACGAGAAGAGAAATATCAGTTATGGGTTTCTTCGGGTGAATTCTAGCTGATTTCCGCCTCGGCTTAAGATTTTCCGATCTGTTTTATAACAGGGGCGGCCCATGACGCCAACCGAGTAAGAATTGTGGGTCTCGCTACCATCGCATGTAGGGGTAGCTGGAACCATTATCTCCCCAACCTCAACGGCTGTCATGACCTCTGGAACCTAATCGGACCAGGAAGTGTGCGCACGAGACTCGTCACCATCTCTTAGAAGGGCCATCGACAAGGCTTAAGGCACCCGTTGCAGCATGAACATCATTCGACTTGGGCTCGCGCTAGCATGCTGAAACGCATCGCAATGCGGTTTCGTTTCCTGCATATTGGATTCGCATAAGGATGATGTGCTCGTTTCACTCCTAACCTAACGTGGGTAGAGTACAATATTACTTTTCGATGAAGAAGAAGCACTCGTTCACGTCCTGCGTCGATACGTCCCTCCTTCTTTTCTCCCAGTGCAGTCTTTCGTTTATCGTCCTGTTCTTGCTCTTACCGTCCTTACAGTTGGTGTCTGTTTCCATTCCACAATGTTCGTCAAAGTAGCCGTCGCCAACGCGCTGCTGAGCGCCGTCTCCGCAGGTACGACGCCCACAGAACCACTTCACCGTATTTCCACCGCTAATTTGGCCCGCAGAGATCCTCTGGGATGGACGCTTCAACGACATGAAATCAAGCGCCGACCTCGAAAAATGGTCCTTCTCCAACCCCGTCGGCGCTTACCAATACTACATCCACGGCTCTGGCCCCGTCACCGACTACGTCAACCTCGCCACCGCGTTCAAGAACCCCGCCGACACCGGCTCCAAGCAGGGCGTGAAAATCACCATCGACGAGACGGCGAAGTGGAACGGGCAGAGCATGCTGCGGACGGAACTTATCCCCCAAACCAAGGCCGCCATCAACAAGGGCAAGCTCTACTACCATTTCTCCGTCAAGACCACGCGCGAGAACGCCCCGACGCCGACCAACGAGCACCAGCTCGCCTTCTTCGAAAGCCACTTCACAGAGCTCAAGTACGGCGCGTCGGGCAGCAGCAACACCAACCTCCAGTGGCACGTGGGCGGGGTCTCGAAATGGGACGTGAAGCTCGTCGCCGACGCGTGGCACAACGTTGCGTACGAGATCGACTTCGACGCCGGCGCAGTCGCGCTGTACCATTCGACGGGGGGCGACGCCCTGACCAAGGCCGCGGGCCCGTTCGATACGAGCACGTCGTCGAACGGCGCGGACTGGCACCTCGGTGTTCTGCGCCTCCCGGGTAGCAACGACGGTGCGGGAGCAGAGGACTGGTTCTTTAGCGGCGTGTATATCGAGAGTGGGGAGCTTACGACATCCGTTGCGGGCCCGGGCGGTGCGAACGGCTCTGATGCAGATGCTCCTGCTGCGAGCGCAGCGCCTGATACTAGCGCAGTTGCCAGTTCCTCAAAGGCCGCGATATCCACTACGTTCGTTACGTCCGTTAAGTCCACGGCGACAGAAACGGCTGCGACTTCGGCATCTTCTTCGCCTGCTTCTACTGTCGAAGCTAGCGGGACGCCTGTTCCTTCATTCACGGCTGCTCCTTCGGCGTCTGCGGCGTCACCCAGCGCCTCCGCAGGCGCTACCCTACCTGATGGGTTCACTATCAAGGAGTTTATAGCATGGCTCAAGAAGGAGACGGGCGCGAACTGACAGAGCCTGTTCCGCGGTGTTGGAGCCGAATATGTTCTTGTGTATCTTTTCCCCACCCCTTTCTCACGTACACTATCCAGTAAGGCGTGTACCTACTACTGCCCGCGAGCGAGCGTGCAACTGTTTTCTGGTAAAGAGCACGAGTACATAGTGAGTATTTTCGATAGGTGATTTGATGAGCTAGCTACTTCTTAGAAGGCGGCGCGGGAGACCCATAACTGATGTTTCTATCCCTGCAATGCACAAGACCGTTCACAGTGCTAGGGTCAATGTCTGTCGTCAACTTCTCGCCTTTGGACACCCAGGCTTCGCTCAGAGCGTCGCGGAATGGCCTCGATTCCGGGGCCAGGGGAGCGTGCGAATCTAGCGGACCGTTTCGCCCCACCTTGAGTGCTGGATCGTAGAGGCCTTCAGCGCCATGGAAGCTGGCTGATTGGTAGAAATACTCCTCTGTCCTCAACAAGTCCAGTTTGAGCCGTGAAACCCAGCCCCGTTGTCGAAAGTAGCAGTCTGTCTCTAGGCATCAATCACGCGCGCGCAAGGCTGCAGCGTAGTTGAGTTGATCTGATAGTTGACGAAGGTTGGTGTTGAGGCAGTAGCCTGTTGGTGTTAGAGTAACCTCCCGATAGTGTACCATGGTTGCTGCTCTATGCTCCAACCGTCATGCAGCTCAGCTAATAAATGTATATTGATTATGCGGCTATATTGTGTGCATGGGAACTGAAGCCTACCCAGCCCTAGGGATATGGAAGACCTTGGTTAGAGACCGAAAAATTTCGATACCTCAACCCACCTGCAGTCATACTCGGCGGGCATATAATTAGCCTCCAACCCAGCATGTTTGAGAGCCTGACATCAACCCCCATTTCCACTTCCACGACTCTCACACCAAAATCCAAGAAAATGCTTCGCTCCGTGACACCACCACCTCTGTCACTACCTCCTACTAGAAAAGATATCTTAGAGAAGGAAAGGCTCCTTAAACCCTAAGCGCGCGCTATTCTAGTGGCGTAAGGGTGTCCCCTATATTATAAGGACCTAGTCTAGTAGTTAGAGCTTTGTAAGAATTTACTATAATTTATTAAATATGGTTAACAGTAATATTATATTATATTATAAATTTTTCTTATATTTAAACTATTATTTAGGGCTCGTGCTCTAAGTACAGCTTTAAGATTAGAAAGAATTCCGCGCTTTTTAGTATAAGTAGCGTTGTACTACAGGTATTATTGCGCTTAAATAGTAGATAGAGGAAAGGAGAGAGGAGGTATACTATATATAGCTAACGGGCCGGCTCCGGCTCTTAAAGCTATTAAGCTAGAGTCTACTATTAACGTAGATTAAATTCTAGTACTATTATCTATATTACTTTAAATAGGTTAAGAAGAATCTTTAAGCTTACAAGGACAAGATAAAGGGTATATTAATAAAATAAGATAGGCTTTTAGACCCTTTATAAAACACAAATAAAGAATTAGAATAGTTATAGTCTATTATATATAAGTAGGGCGCGCGCGATCGGCTATACGAGACACGAAGGAACTTAAAGTAGTACCTAGTTTTGCATTTGTAGATCAAAGCTCAGTTCCCTTACATAGAATAGGTAGAAGCCGAGGAACTTGATATATTATTATATGGGTGTCAATGTTTTCCTACGACTTGTACTTCCTGATACACTATCTATTCATAGTATCTAGAACTATCCCCTTACACGCTCGTATGAGCTCACGTCGCCGCCTGCGTTGTGCGCACCGCAAATACTCAGGCTGCAGCCTGCATTGTAGATGATAGGGAATGCATAGCTTGTAGGGCGTGGCGTATCCCAGCGAGCCAGCCTCGTCCGATATTTCAGCTCTGTGAGCTAGACAACCACAAGCGGAGCGTGGCGTATCCCAACGAATCACTCTCATCCGATTTTTCAGCTCTAGAAAAGCTCAAGCGTGATCGTGCCCCATATTATGGATCCTCCTTCCCCGCGCTTAGGGGACTCTAATGCACTCCATTGTAGCGATGACACACAATCTGTGGTCCCATACAGCATGGCTCAATTATTACCAGAGCAAGGCGAACGAGTTATCCCATGGTTTCAGATGCGATCCCGCCGCGTTCAAGTCACAGATGGGGGAAATCTGCCAGGCGGCAATTAACAGTCGAAAGCAAGAACTTCGAAACGGTGATTCATATGAAGGCAAGAAATTGAAGACTGCCGCGGCCGGTCTTATCCCGTTCTGGAAGATTGGCGTCTCGATCAGCGTCTGTGAAGATTTTGCAGAGGAGGCACTTCGTGCCTTTGGCCTAAGTGACACGGCAGGCCTTGAGGAAATGGCAAGACAGCTAAAATTTGAGACGAGCGGTCGTGACGACCTTTTGATTGACGTTCTGAGAACCCTGGGAAAGTTATCTATGGCCGAGTTGTTGGCTCACCATGGCACCCATGTAGCTTCTGAAGGGTTGCACCTGAAGCCCATCGCCGGCCAGTTTGCCAGCGCGGGAGCAGGTTATATGGCGGTCCGCAAGAAGTTGATCAGTATTATTGAGAAGACTTCCGCTGTGGCTAGGGGCGTCCATGAAGAGATCCTGATACCAACGGTTATCAGTGAAGCCCTGTAAGTCTATTCCAATGAGATACCCGAACGCGACCGGCAACATGGCACTGACAAGGAATTCAGCATGGCTCCCCCTAGACCAACTGTCTTCTCTGAAAAACATATCAATAGCCAAGACAAGGCAGCGCAGACGACGATAATGGGCTCTAAGCCATCTAAACCGTCTCGAAAATTCAGGAGCAAAAATACCGGATTGCCTGCGCTGCTGGCACCCCCTCCTTCGCCGACGGAGGTAGTGTGTTCCGAATGGACGAAGATTCCGAAGTCTAGTAGCACAAAGACTCATTCTACTCCACCAGGTGCAGTCCGTCCTTCACTAACAAAGGAAGATCTTTCTTTTCCGCTAAGGTGTCACAGTGAGAACTCTTCCGCTGGATTAATGAGTATATCTAACTGGTAGATAGTGCGCGCCGACACACATACCTCGCCCCCAGCAAAAAAGACCAGACAAACTCTGAATGGCCATCTTATCAATGCTTTGATCTCTTTCGCAGCATGGTACACTCTCCAACACATATTTGCCTATAGCAAAGTACCTTACAAGCAGTACTGGTGGGGACTCCTTATGAGTATTGTGATAACAATGGGGTTATTTGGGAAAGGCCGGATATTCGTTGTCATGGCTGCATGTCACCTAGCTGGAGTTGTGTCCTACTCGGTTTATACGGGTGTTACAGGGGGGGGGGGCACATTTGGAAAAGACAAATCTAAAAAGTTACTATTTTTAAAAATTAATATAAAATTAATTACTAAGCCTAAAAACACGCGAATTATACCATTTTAAAAAGAAAGTAAAAAAGAATTTTATAAGAATTTTAATTACTGCTTCGTTAATATACGTAATATATTAAAATTACTTAAATATAATAATTTTGTTAGTTCCTTTGTTAGGTCTCTATAGCTTTTTAGTTAGTAAATATATTTAACTAAAATTTAAACTATACTATTTTAGGTCTAGCTTA
Source organism: Pleoardoris graminearum (assembly GCA_030770415.1). NCBI lineage: Eukaryota > Fungi > Ascomycota > Dothideomycetes > Pleosporales > Didymosphaeriaceae > Pleoardoris > Pleoardoris graminearum. The sequence goes on from JASEKS010000267.1 coordinate 127,800, forward strand.
GGTTACGTAATCTAGTTTTTAATAAAAATTTATTATATAATAATAAATTTATATAGTTGGTAAAAATTTACCTTTTACTTATATAATTAGTAATTACGTAATATAATATTAATATTATAGTATATTATAATATCGTATTAATTTTATATATGTAAATACCTCCCCTCTTTTAGGGTTATTACTATAACGTTACGCGATTCTAGACTAACTATTTAAACTTCTACTATATTACGTAATTAATTAATTCTTAATAAGCTTTTGCTTAGTAACTATAATAACTTTTTTACTAGTACTAATAACTTATAACCTTTTTAATAGTAATTAAAGTATTAAAATATAATATAGTACTTCCTATAGGATTTTTTTATTTTTTTTATAATAACTACTAACTCTTTTAATAGTAAGCTTTTATATAACTATTTTATAGCGTTATAGTATATTCTTTTACTATTTACTATTTATTTTAAAGCCTTATTACTATACGTATATATATTCCTATACCTAAATAATTTTAACTATTTTAATAAGTTTTTCTTACTAAAGCTTCGCTTCTTTTATTATTTTAAGAAAAAATTTTTTTTATAAAAATACTATTACTACTACCACTACTATAATTATTACCGTTCTCTACTTTAGATAAAAAAGTATAACTCTTCTTTTACTATTTTTTTTATAAATTTTACTATATTTTTATATAAGTAAAATTAAATTTTATAGTCTTTATAGGTATTATTATAAGATTAGTATAGTGATAAACGTTTTAGAAATAAAAAATACCTATAGAAATATAATATAATAAAGTACTTTTAGATAAAAGTTAATAATATAGTATAGAGTATAAGATAGATACTTAAACTTATTAGTTTTAAGGGCTAGATATTTTATTATAGGTACTAAATAACCGCCTAATAACTCTATTAGTTCTAAAGTTTATATATTTAATAATACCTAATTGCCTTATATATAATTATAAGCAGTAATTACTAATACCCATTTTTTTTATATAATAAAGTTACTATTAGTAACTACCTAATTAGAAAAAAAGTACTATATATACTATATAGCCTAATAACCGGCTCTTAAAGATACTGCGCTAAGCCTAATTAAAAAAAGTAATATTTACTAAAATAGGCACGTAATAACTACTTAATAGTATTTAATAGTTTTATAGCTTAGTAATTTATTACTTTATACTAACTTATACTTATATATTTACTATTATAACTAATACTAAGTAGATATTTATAAAGAAAAAGAAAAAAAATAATATATTTACGGTATAAATCGCGCCGCCTAAAATATTACTCTACTAATTATAGTATAGTATTCCTATAACCGCGTATTTAAAAAGCGCGCTCCTAATACTATAAAATAAATTTAAAAGTATATATATAAACCTATACCGGGTACTATAAAATATAATATAGACTTACGCTAAATATTATAAAACATACTATAAAAGGTACTATAAAATATATAATATTTATAAAACTACTAAACTAATATTATAACTAAACTATTACGACCTACACTAGACGTAGTAATTACTAATAATATTTAGTATTATACGTAATATTATAGTACTATAAGTATATAACTAATAAGTAAAAATAACTACTATATAATAGGTAAGATCCTTAAAAGCCTAAAGCTATAAATAAGGTAGCTATTACGTTATAATCTATCTATATTATAAGAAAAGAAGTTAATTAGCTTACTACTTATAAATATATACTAGTTACTAAAAATACACAGTCAGTTGCTTTATAAAAATAATAATAATAACTAATAAATATAAATAAGTTTAAGAAGAACTAGTAGTATAATAAAAATATTATCTTAGGTATATAAAAGCCCTTACTAGATATAAAAGTAAATATAGAGGACTATCTAAGCTTTATTAAAAAAATAATAAAGTATACTAGCACGGATATAAAATAGATAAAAGATATAAAAAGCTTTAGGACCTTTTTAAACTAAACACTTTTAACGTAATAATAATAGCTAGTAAGTCTAAAGTAATAAAAATATATAGCTAAATATATAACTAAATAAAATAAAATATTCTATATTAATTATTTTATTATAGCTTTAAAACCTCTAGGTTACTATTAAAACTGGTACTAATACTCTTAAAAATAATTATAAGTAGTTACTAATCTATAAATATAGATTGGAGTATAAGTATATTACTATATATAATAGGATAACTATAACTCTTACTAAAAGAATAAAGTATAATTTTAAGAGTTTAAAATTTATACTACTTATATATAATTATAAACTATTTAGTATTTATTAGGTTTTTATTATATATTATACTGTAACTTTATAAAGCTTATAAAATTATTATAACTTAAATGTCTCCGCTCCAGATAGGAGCGTGCTTATATAATAAGGGATATATAGTCTACACTGCGAGGCTTTAGCTAAACAGTAATTTATCTCTTTACTTTTATAAATAATATATACCTAATTTATCTTATATATTATACTATATTACTACTTTACCCTAATTCCTAATAAATGTATATTAAATAATAGATATTATTAAGGTAGAGAATAGTATTTTACTTAAGTAAAGAGAGGCGCGTTAAGATTAAATTAAAATTAAAAATAACGTTAACTAAAAAATTTAGTCTATTAAGTAGGCTAGCTAGTTATACTATATTAAAATCTTAATATATACTAAGTGGCTTAATATAATACTAATAAAACTATATATAAGTAGTATAAATTTTAAACTTATAAAAGTTATACTTTTTTCTTTTAGTAAGGGTAAAATACTCTACTAAATATAGTAACACTCTACTTATATTTTAACTATATATTTATAAATTAGTAACTACTTATAATTATTTTTAAAGTTATTAATAATTACTATTTATAATTATATATAACGTAGTTAGTCTAGGGGATTATTAGACGTATAAATTTTAAGACTAAAAAAAGTTATTAGACTGTTACCTAGAGTCTATATAACTAAATATTTAACTTTTAAGTAAGTTTAGTTATTCGTTCTATACTTTATACTATATTATTGATTCTACTTTTTAAAAATATATTATACTATATATATATATTTATATATTAATTAAATAAATAGTGTGGCTATAGTCGCTCGGGACGACTAAAAGGGATTTTAAAAAAGAAGGAGTATATATATACCTTTATACTTAATATATCGAAAAAGTTATATTATACTATATTATAATCTTTATAAGTCTTTATTTTAAAATATCTATTATTATACTAATTTTAGCTAGGCGCCTATTATACTAACTATCCCTAATAATAGTATTAAATACAGTATAACGCTAAGCTAAAATAAAATTTAAATTAACTAAAACGTAATTTTTTTTATTTATATATAGTTTATTAACTAGTTCTATACTAACGTATATATATATAACCTTTTAGCAGAAAATAGCTTTTTTAAGTATATTATTTTTAGTTACTTTAAAGTTCATCTTAGTATATTCTATATAGATACATTTTAAACTAATAGAATAAAGACTTTATAAAAGCAGGTAGCTAATAAAAAAAGCTAAAAAATCTAATATTATTAATAGAGCTAGAGGTAATAAAGTAATTTAAAAAGTAGGGTAATAAAATAATATAGATTTATTAGTACTCTTATAAAAATTAAAATAAAAAAAAAGTTTTAAATATAACTCTAAGGTCTACTAACCTATATAGGTTAAGTAAATATATACTTTTATTCTTATCTAGCAGGTATTACTAATTAGATAATAGGTATTATAGGTAGTATAAGTACTAATAATAATAGGTATAGCTTCTTTCTTGTTCTATAAGACTACTAGGTAAACTAGATATATATAACTTACTCTACTAGTAGGCTTTTAGGTAGTATTATTATTTTAGTAAAAAGTTTAACAGGTACTATAAAGGCTTAGTATAAAATTAGATAAAAAAATATTACTCTAAATTATATAATAAGTCTATAATAATATTATTAGGTTATAATATTAGTAAGCGGGGTAAAATATAATAAAAATATAATATAAAAAAATAAATAAGTCTTTTATACTTCTACTTAAAAGTAGTCTACTTACTTATATTAAGTAAGAACGTAGTATATACTAAGTTAATATAGGTCCTATAAATAAACGTAAAAAAATAAATCTAAATACCTATTATTTTAAATTAGTACTAAATTTAATTATACTTAAATCTAAAGTTAAATTTTTTTAACAGTAAATGCTCTTATTTTAATAATTATTTCTATATTAAAAAGAACTTTTAATAGTATATATAATACTATAAAATATATTAAAAATAAAATAAAAAATAAAGAAAATAATTATAATATTATATAAAAAGAGGTAAATTATAACGTTAAGACACTAGTTAAAAAACAGTATAGGCTAAAAAAAGCTTTTATAAAGGATATAAAAAAGTTAACTAAAAAGAATAAAAGAGTTATAAATAGAAACTTAACTAAAAGTGTTAAAAAGAAAAATATAAAAATATTATTAAAAAATAATATAAATATTATAATAAAATAATTATAAAAAGTTTTAAGAAAGAAGAGTTATATAATTAATATAAGTAAAAAAAAACTAATAATAAATAAAGAAAACGTAAAAAAAAAAATTTAAAAATATTAAAAATATAAATTTAAAAAAAAATTATCGTTATAATAAGTTAGTAATAAAAAGGGGTAAGGTTGGAAAGGAGTATTATAAAAAAAGGAAAAATAATAAAATTAAAAAAGAACTAACTATTAGCTAATTATAAAATAAGTTATTTTAAATTTTTAATATATTAAAATATACTCTATTTAATCTATTTTTTAGTTATAGTTTTAGTTTTTTAATATTAATTATTTTAATTATTTTATAGGATTTAATATAATATTCTAAATTCAGGATACTATTTAGTTAAGAGGTAAAAGTTATTTAGTATTTATTAAAATACTAAATTTATTAATTTCTTATACTAGTAAAAATTATATAAATAAAATTTTTATACCCGAAGTTAAACTAAATATAAAAAGGGGTAAGTTATATAAAAAAATTTTACCGCTTTTTTTATTAATATAATAATATATAAATATATCTACCGCCCTGAGCCACTACAGCCACACTTTTTGTTCAATTAATATATAAATATAAATATATATATATATATATATCTATATATATATTATTATATTATATTATAATTATAATCGTTATATTAATATTAATATAGGTTAGTAATTCTAATAAGATAACGCCCCTATTTATAAAATATTAGACATTTTAAACTAGTTTAAAAATAATAAAATTATACTTTTTCCTTATCTAGCCTATAGTCCTAATTTAGTCCCTCTAGAAAATATATAAGATTATTTAAAATCTAGACTAAATAAAAATAAAAATGCTAATTTAGGTATAGAATTAAGTTTATAAAGTATAGAGGACTTTAAAAAAGCTATTATAAAAAAATAAAATAATATACTATAAGAAGTTATTAATAACTATATTTTATCCCTCCCTAATTATTATAAGGTAGTTATAGAAGCTAAAGGATACTATACTAAATATTAGTAATTTATTATTTACTAGTTTATTATTAAAAATTTAAAAAAGTAACTTTTATATAATATCGTATACTTAATATATATATATATATATAAATATTTTATATATTTATATATTACAGATAGTATTATAATATTTATAAAATCTAGCTAATTTTATATATTAAATAGCTAATAACTGCTATTATAACCTATCGGTTACTTTTTTTAATTTTATTTTTACAAAATAAAATAAAGGTTATATTTATTCTTATTACTTTTCGCTCCGCCTATACACATATAAGTAATATAGCGCTTAATAATAGTTAACTTTTTATTTATAATTATATCTTCTTTGTTACTTATTTCTTTACGTTTATCCGTAGGAGCTATATTAACTTAGTATACGCTACGTCCTTACTTAATATAAAAATAAATAAAAATAAAGGCGCTATAACCTAGGGCCTATTAAATATAAAAATTTTCGAATTTTATAGCTAGTAAAGTAATAATTTAATAAATAACTTATTAGACGGCAGCTATAATAACAGTAAAGTAATAATTATAAAATAGTAATAGAGTATTTATAGGTCGTCGTTTTAAATAGAACTATAGATAAAACTATAGGCTGTATAGCGTATTTAAAATAGTAAGTATAATAGCTTATTTTTTTCTATAAATACTATACATATATAAAGTTTAGAATCTTTAATTATATTTATAACTTTAACTTTATACTAGCGTCTAATAATTAGACTAGATAACTTCTAGTATATAGTATAGACTTTTACTAATAGTAATAACTAGCTAAGTTATATTAAAAACTATCTTAACTTCTACTTTAACGCTATATAAGGGGCTGGCCTATTTAATAAACTAGATCTTTTAGTTAATATTTTTAATTCTAATTTAATTTTAACTAATTTAATCCTAACGCGCCTTTTCTTATTTAAAATAAATATAATCCTTAACTTTAATAATACTTATAAGGACGTTAAAGTCTACTTTAAATTATATAATAATATAGTAAACTTTATAGTATAATAGCGTAAAAAAGATAAAACTCTTTTATTTAAGATAGAAAACGGCAGCAGCGGCGGTAGTAGTAGTAGTAGTAGTAGTAGTAGTAGTAGTAGTAGTAGTAGTAGTAGTAGTAGTAGTAGTAGTAGTACTTTAATAATTAAAAAAAATAACTTCTTTAAAATAATAAAGGAAATAAAACTCTAGTAGAAAAAGCTTATTAAAGTAGTTAAAATTATTTAGACGTAGGGATATATATATATATAAAAGTAGAGTAGGTAGTAAATAGTAAAAAAATACGCTATAGCGCTGTAAGGTAGTTATATAGAAACTTATTATTAGAAAAGTTAACAGTTATCTTAAGAGGACTAAGAAGTTTTATAGGGGGTATAGCGTTGTTTTAATACTTTAATAGTTATTAAAAAGATTATAGGTTATTAGCGCTAGTAAAAAAGTTATTATAGTTACTTTATAAAAAGCTCCTTAAGAATTAGCGTTAATAATATTATATAATAGAAGTTTAAATAGCTAGTCTAGAGTTGCGTAACGTTACGGTAATAACCCTAAAAAAGAGGTTCTTTTTTACTTATAATAATTACTATAATACTAAATATACCTATCTAGCCTACGTACTAAAAAAACTAAGAAACTATATATAAGCCCCCCTAAAACTTTTAAATATTAATTACTCTAGTATTTCTACCTATTAAAAATTTTACTATTTATTACTTTTACTATCGCTTTTACCTTTATTATATCTTTTACGCTAAGAAGTACTTATCGTATCTATAAAATAATTATTTTATTTATTAATTTTACTATAAACTATATATTTAATTTTTTTACCTTTTTTATTTTTACTATAGTAACTTTTACTATATTCCCGCCTATTAAAGCCGCCGCCGCTAATACTACTAACCTAATATTTATAATTTTAACTGCTTTCTTTATCGATAATCTAATTAACTTATTAGGCTAGTGTCTATTATTAAAAATAGCTATAATTTTATTTAAGTTATAATTAACTTCTCTATTAGCGTTAGTTACCTCTAGATAAATAAAGTGCCTATACTAATAAGTATTTACTAGAATCGTGTCTTTATTACCGGTAAAATAAAATAATATAGTAAAATAAGCTTAGGTACTAAATACTTTAAAATTAATTATAATTATCTTATCGTTAGTATTAATAAGGGAAGGAGGAGAAGTAGTATTAAAACTTTTAAAAAAGAATAATATCTTATTTAGCTATATTAACTATAACAGAAAATAGAGAAGAAATATATAAGCGACACTCTATATATCTCTTTTTTAAAAAATATAGTAGTCTGTACTAAACTTTTTTAATTTAATATTTTTTTAGGGGAGCGCGCTAAGCGCGCTAGTACGCTAGTATAAAGCGCTATACCTTTTTTAATCTAGCCTTATTTAACTTTTTTAATATATTAAGTATAAAGGTATATATATACTCCTCTTTTTTTAAAACTGCTTTTAGTTATCCTAAGCTACTATAGCTACACTATTTGTTTAATTAGTATATAAATATTATATATTAAATAAAAATATATAATAGTCTAAAATATAGTCCTAAACATTCTTTATATTTATTAAATTTTTTTAATTCTTAGAGGCTTACCAAGCAGCTCCTAATAGTATAAATAAAATAAGTTAGTCTCTTTATTTAAAATAGTATTATTTTTGTATTTTTAGGCCTTATAACTAAAAAGTTATATTATTTTAAAAAAAGATATCTTTTTAGATTTATTTTTTCTTAATATTATCCCCCTATAAATATTAAAAAATTATTTACACTACTTTATTAATTATAAATAAAATAATTACGTAAAACTATTATCTATTATAGAGTTTAAGGTAAATAGTACTATATATTAATAAGTATAATACTATTTAAAACTATATAAAAATATTTACTATATATAGATACTAAACCTCCTAGTATATTATTAAAAAAATAAAAAGTAATATATAACGCGTAAGCTATAAATAAGCTTTTTATATATATAGACTATAGCGGGGTGGCATAATAGAAGCATATACCTAGAAATACTAAAATTTCTTAAATTTTTAAGGTCTTCTTATATATTAGAGGTTTAATTTCTTTTCTTATTACAGCGTTCTTTAAACGCGCCTATTTTACTAGTAAAAAGTAAAATTTTTAGAAGTATAGGGTACCGCTAAAAAATTAATATAAGGCTATAAAGAAGCTAAAATCCCTATATAAAATATAATATATTTAAAAATATTTTAGGCTAAATTACTATCTAATATTAGATAAGATAAAAATCTATTCCTAAATAGGCTTAGCGTAGCGAACTAGGCCTAATTAGGTAATAGATTAGTAGTTTAATATAATATTATTTAGTAATATAACCTATATTTAATTAGTTAGTTACTTAAAGAGCCGGTTGTTAGTTCGCTTAGAAGATAAAGCACTTTTCTTAAATAGTTAGGTAGCCTTAATATAAAAGGCTTATTTTTAAAAAAAAAAAAAATATATAGACTATATAAAATAATAACTATATTTAGTACTAATATATATATAAATAAAAATAAAAAAATATACTAATAATTAATAACTACTAGTTTTAAAAATTTACTTAGGTAACTAAATTATATTTAATATATATAATATTTATATATATTACTCTAAGTAACTAAAAAGTAAAAACTTTAAACTATTTAAAATTATAAATATTTATAATAAATAACTAGATAACTGCTATAGTATAGGCTAAACTTTTAAGCTTAACTTTACTAATTATATTATACTTAAAAACGTCTATTTATAGTTTTACTTATAGTTATTTTACTTATAGTATATAATACTACTACTAAAGTAGTAGTAAAAGCTATAAAAGCTAGTTACTATAAAAAAAAGTTTACTAGTTTATAATATTAAGGTAATACTTAATTATAAAATTAATAAATATATAATTAATTTTAATATTAGTTATAAAGACTTACTAAAGTTTCTTATTAAAAAGATTTTTTAATAACTATAACTAGTAATCTTACTTTAATATTATAGGTTATTAAAAATATTTTATAGAATACTACCGGCGTTATTTATAGACGCTCTAATAATTAAGTATATTTTTTTAAAAAGCTTATAATATATAAATAGCTATTGTCTAGCTTATAATAAATAAATAAATAAATAACTAATAATAAATAATAGTAAAAGGTAAAAAATTATTAGTAAATAATTAATAAATAACTAATAGTAATTAATAAATAATAAGGTATAACTAGTAAATAGGTAGTATAATAGAATTATAAAAATAATATAATATAATATAAAAAACTCTATTAAAAGTATAAGTAGTAGATAAAAAAATCTATACTTATTTATTATACTTATAACTCTAATAGTTAAGTAATAATAAAAATAGTTTTATAGCTTATTATTTAAGTAGTTATACGTTTTACTACTCTAATAGAAATATTTTATTTTTATAAATATTTAACTCTGCCTTACTATATAAAAGTTATAAATATATAAGGCTAATTATAAAATTTTAATAATAAAGCTTTTTAAAAGGGGGGATAATATTATAAATAAATATATTTTTATCTAAATATTTATACTAAAATAAGTATACCTATACTAGTTTATACTAGCGTTTTAGTATATACTTTTATTTTATATTAATATACTTAGTTAGCTTTCTATACGTAGATTTTTATTAAATATTAATATTTAATATCTTGTTTTAAGTCTTCGTAATAGTTAAATTATATATATAAAACCTATATATAAATAATAAAAAAATAATAGTTATAAATATATTATTATTTATTTAGCTTAAGCCTATTTTGGTATATATACCTATAAAGTATAATTATAATAACTTTTTATACTATCTATTATATTTAATAATTTTAAGTATAAATAGTTTTATTCTCTAGCCTAATATTAAAAAATAAGAAGAGCTAAGACGTATAGGGAAAAAATTAATAGAGTAGGGCTATTTTTATTCTTTTTAGTATATTATAGATTATAGGTACGGCGTAACGCTAAAAGGCTACTATATTTCTTAAATATTATAATTTAAGTTATATACGGTAACTAGGTATTACTGCTCTATAATTACGGTTACTTATTAGTAGAGTAGTCTATTAGTGTCCTAGAAAGAGATTTACCTATAATAAGTCCTATAATTTATTAATTAATAATTACCTCTTATTGTAGCCTAGACTTATTTAGTTATATTTACTCTTAGGTCTCGTATACAGAGGCAGGTCGGAATTATCCGTCCAGTGTCCACCTATCCCACTCACCTATATAAGTTGATCATACAGGCCGTATAGTCGCGAGCACAATCAGTTTCCGGTCACCAATCGATTTGTTCTCGTCGCACAGTCCTTAGGGTAAGAATCTTTCTTCTTCGCGTTAGCGTATTGCAGGGATATCCTTACTAGCAATGCAGATTTTACATCATATCACGTTAATCGTAAGTTAGTATTGAAATTCGCATTTCGGCGACAGAGCAGCCCACCTGAGCGCTCCCCTGGCTTTCCGGTGGTCTTGGAAGGCAAAGTAATAGCTGCAACAATGGCGGAAGCTATCGCAGTCGTCGGCATCGTGTCATCTATCGTCCAGCTGGTTGATTTCAGTGCCAAAATATCATCTCGACTGAATGGGTACAAGTCCGCCGTCCAGCAACTGCCTAAGACACTTCAGCCCATCAAAGCACAGTTGCCGTTACTTCAAGGGACTCTTGAGAAGATGAGAAAAGACCTGAATGACCGCCGAATTCCAGAGAAGGCCGCGGAATCCCTCAACCCGGTTCTAGAAGGATGTAGGGAACTCCTTGAAGAGTTGAATACGCTTCTCGATTTAATCCTGCCGGATTCCAGCGATTCACGAGCGAAGAGGGCCACAAAAGCGATGAAAAGTCTTCAACTGGAAGGGAAAGTAGAGAGGATCACAAAGGCCCTTCATCGTCACGTGAAGCTATTAACGTTCTATTTTGCCGCCTCGATGTTCCGACCTCTCGAAGGTGACAATCTCTAAGTAGTCTACTCTGACACCAGCTCGGCTGACTTGTGTAGATCGGAAACTGATCACGATCCGTAAATGGCTGGCTGCTATTGATCCGTCCCCAAACTACCACAACGCGCTTAAGAAACGGCAGTCCGGTACTGGTCGCTGGTTCCTCGACAGCGAACAATTTGCAAATTGGAAAGTCTCTGCTGCTTCTTTTCTTTGGTTGTACGGGATTCCAGGATGCGGCAAGACCATTCTGAGTTCTAGTATTCTGGAGCACTTATTCCAATACTGCGACAGCGACTCTGGAAAAGTGGTCGCGTACTACTACTTTGACTTCGCCGACCCACACAAGCAAGATTCCGAGGGTATGGTCCGCTCTTTACTCTCTCAGCTTTCCCAGCAAAGCGTCAAGATCAACGTCGAATTAGAGAAGTTTTATTCTTCGTGCGGCAATGGAAGACGACATCTTTCCCCAGCCAATTCTTTGCGAGCCCTACGGTCCATAATCGAGGACTTCCCGCAGATATACATAGTCCTAGACGCCCTTGATGAATGCTCTGATACGGGAGAGTTGATGAAGATCATTGAAGAAGTGGCGGCCTGGAAGCTCGATTCGCTTCATGTTCTGGTCACGAGCCGAAGTATCCAAGAGGTGGAAAGCGCAATTGGGTCATTCCTTGAGCAGCAACACATGATCTGCCTGCAAGGAGATGGGGTGGTCCAGGACATCCAAGCATATGTTCGACAAAGGCTACAGGATGATAGAAATCTCAGAAAATGGCGGAAAGACCCTGGGATCCAGGTAGAAATCGAATGGTCGGTAATGCAGGGACACTGTGGAATGTTAGTACGTCACCTTCTAGATCCCCAGACACTCCCTGAATGGCCCAACAGGTTCCGGTGGGCCGAATGCCAGCTTGATAGCTTAGCAAAGTGCATAAATCGAGCCATGCTTCGAAAGGCACTAGCATCGCTGCCGCAAACCCTCGATGAGACGTACGAAAGGGTCCTTTGCTCGATCGGCAAAGAGCATTCGGAATACGCACTACGTATTCTGCGATGGCTAGCGTTTTCCAGGCGGCCGCTCCTTGTAGAGGAAGTCGCCGAAATTGCTGCCTTCGAAACTGATGCAGATCCCGTCTTCAACCGCGACGAGGTACTTGAAGATCCGTCGGATATTTTGAAGCTTTGCTCCAGCCTCGTCGTCATTACAACCATGGACATAGGCGACGGCTTAGTTCCCGATGACGACAGCTCGGACTCTGATAACAGCTCAGATAACGCAGATAGTGAAGCCTACGTGGAGTTCCATTTAAAACCGGATAGCCAAGTTGTCATGCTCGCTCACTACTCGGTAAAAGAGTTCCTCGTCTCCGAGCGGTGTTCTCAAGGGCACGCCGCACGATTTAACATCCAACCAGCTTCTTCCCACGAATTAATCGCGAAATGCTGCCTAACCTATCTCCTGCAGTTCGAAGATGTCGATTCGTTTTCAGACCAATGTATAGAGGAGTTTAGACTTGCTCGCTACGCCGCATGTCACTGGGTTTATCACGCCCATAAAGGACCGGAACGCTCGAAGGAGCTGAACAACTTAATGCAGCAACTCTTCGCGTCCAGTGGAGGAGCTTTTCAAAATTGGCTCCGACTCTATGACCCGGAGGACCCGTGGCGAATCTTGGGGGTCCCAAAGATGGAAGGGACTCTTCTCCAGCCCCTGTATTGCGCTGTATCATTCGGGTTCACCGCAGTGGTCGAGGAGCTGCTAGACAAGGGAGCCGACGTGAACGCGCGATGTGGAAGATATGAGGCCACCCCACTTCAGGAAGCATCGAGAAAGGGTCATAAGGATATAGTCGAGCTGCTACTCAGTAGTGGGGCGGACATCAACGCAGAGGGTGGATTTCACGGCAGCGCGCTACAGGCAGCCTCAGCATGGAGCTCTAAGGAGCTGGTTGAGCTACTGCTCACGAAGGGGGCGGACGTCAACGTGCAAGGCGGACTTTACGGCAACGCCCTACAGGCAGCGTCGGACCGCGGCTCCACGGACGTAGTCGATCTGCTTCTAAGCAAAGGGGCGGACGTCAACGCGCAAGGCGGATTTTATAGCAACGCTCTCCAAATAGCGTCGCTTGACGGCTCTGTGGACAAGGTCAGGCTGCTGGTTGGCAAGGGGGCCGATGTCAACGCTCAAAGCAGAAAATGGGGCAGCGCTCTCCAGGGCGCGTCTTTGAACGGCTTTGTGGAAACCGCCAAGCTACTGCTTAAGGAGGGAGCCGACGTCAACCTGCAAGGTGGAACATGGGGCAGCGCGCTCCAGGCAGCGTCTTTTAGGGGCGGAAAAGAGGTAGTCGAGCTGCTTCTTAGTGAGGGAGCCGACGTCAACGCGCAGGGTGGAGAATATGACACGGCGCTCTATGCAGCCTGTATGTCGGGCAAGAAGGACGTGGTCGAGCTGCTGCTTAGCTATGGAGCGGACACAGAGGTGCAAGGTGAACGATACCCTAACGCAGTGGATGCAGCACTGGCATCGGACAAGCGCAATAAGGCATTGGCCGAGCTTCTGTTTGCAAAACGAGCTGCCGATTACAGAAGGAGGCGGTCGAGCTGCTGTTCAGTGTGAATGTTAACCGTAGCCATGTCTTGGGCGCCGGTTCGTCTCAGCGGTAACTTTAGTGCATAATGCTATATAAGATAGATACTTTTGATCTGGGGCAGCAATACATTCGATACAAGAATACTGGGTTTCGTTAAGAATGATTAAGAGGTCCCCCTGCGATGAGCTAACACAAGTGAGGAACCTTGTCTTAAGGTCCGTGCGCTGAGAACAAATAAAAGTTGCAAACCCGGAAACCCATTATGCTCGCGATTCTAATAGACAGATATATTATTGTTCGCTTTCTAGTAAATAGTATAACTCTCTTCTATACTCTAAATAAGCGGTATAGTTATACTATAAAGTATTATCTTAATTACGCTGGTTAAACGGGTTAGGGTTAGATTAGGGTTAGGTTAGGGTTAGGTTAGTATACCTATATATAGGGTACTAAATAAATTACGTAATATATAAATTATTAAGCTAAAAATATCTTTATATATAAATTTAATTTTTTTTATAGTATATTAAAATTTTAGATTTATAGTTTTTATATTATATAAGTTATAAAAGTTTAAAAAAGTAGTATACTTTTTAAAAATAAAAAATTTTTTGTTTTAAATAAATCTACTTACGTAATATAAAAGTTATAAATCTAAAATTTTAATATACTATAAAAAATATATAATTTATAAATAATAATGAGGGCATGCATATACTCCTCCTTTTTTAAAACCCCTTTTAGTCGCCCCGAGCCACTACAGCCACACTATTTATTCGATTAATATATAAATATTATAAATAAAGATATTTTTAGTTTACTAGCTTATATATTACGTAATTAATTTAGTAATTTATATATAGATATACTACTTTAACTTTAATCTAATTATAACCTATTTAACTACCTTAGCTTAATAAACTAAAGAAATAAATAAAAATATATATTTTATTTTATAAAATTATTATAAAAAAGTTTAAAAGTATATTATTTAATTATAGTACTTTATCGAGTATAAAAACTTAAAATAGACTAGTCTTATTATAAAAGGGATCTTTTTCGACACATTAAGTATAAAGGTATATATATACTCCTCCTTTTTTTAAAATCCCTTTTAGTCGTCCTAAGTTACTATAGCTATACTATTTGTTCGATTAGTATATAAATATATATATATAAATATCGAAAAGTAATAAGTACGCCTAGACGACGATCCAGGGGTACGAACGCAGTAAGGAAACTCTGTTAGGTGCTAAACCGTGTACGCAATAATCAAAAGCTAAGCTTGTAAAAGTTGACTGAGGACAATGTCCATTCGAACAGCTGCTCAATCAAATAATGAGCATGCTGGTGGGCCAGCGGTTGGTGTTGAATATATATAAATATATATTATAAAAGGGAATATAAATAAAAATAATAAAATAGTAATAGTAAAATAAATATTATATACTACTAAAAGTTTAATAGTTTTTAATTTTATAAAATAAATAATTAGACTTAAAAAAATTATTTATATAAAATAAAAGTAACAGTAAATAGTATAAATAAAAAATAATTAATAGAGAGTAAGGAGTTAAAAAAAAAATAATAATAGGTAAGAAAGTAGTTTTATAGTTAATTAGTATACTTTATAAGTTATATAAAGTTACGATATAATATAATCATAAAAATTTAATAAATATAATACTTTTATAATAAAATATTAAAATTAATTACTTATTTAGGTATAGCGTAAAACTATAACTAATATTTATATTACTTAAACAAATTTTATTTTTTTAGCTTAGTATTAAATTATTTATAAAAAAAAATTTATTTATATTAATTATTGTATTATAATTTTAAACCTTTAAATTTCTATAAAAACTAAGTGTATATAGTAAATAATAATAATAATAATCATAATAATATATATTTATATATATATCTTGTTTATAATAAAGTTGCTATTAGTAACTACCTAATTAAAAATAAAAGTGCTATATATACTATAGAACCTAATAACTAGCTCTTAAAAGTACTATACTAATTTTAATTAAAAAAGGTACTATACTAAAATAGGTACGTAATAACTACTTAATAGTACTTAATAGATTTGTAGTCTAGTATAATTTATTACTTTATATAATAACTTATACTTACGTATTTACTATTATAACTAATACTAAGTAGGTATTTATAAAAAAAAAAAAAGAAAATATTATATTTACGGTACGTAGTATAACGCGTAAAATAATAAATTTTATTAACTATAGTACTAGACTTTTATATACCTAATAAACCGTAAAATAGATAATCTATTAGTAATAAATATATAAACTCTTACAGTGCGTATTATAAGAGATATATATTAAATAAATAAATAAAAGAAATAATAAAAAAGTTAAATTTATAATAAATAATTTTCTATAACTAGTATAGGGCGACGTAGGTAATACTTATATTATTTTTAGCTTAATACTATATAATAGTATACCCGGTATAACTAAAAAGTAGTATATACTTATAGTAGCTATTACTAAAAAACTAAAAATTTAACTAAAATATAGACAATAAGGTAGAATATTATATAAATTAAATAAGAAGCTAGTATTACTAGTACTCTTAAATACTTACTAAATACTTAAAGTATAAAATAGTATATAATAATAGTTCTAAGAAGTCTACTATAAAAACTAATAACTTATAAATTTTTTATAATTAAATAAGGACTTTATATAAAAGTAGTAAAGTAATTTAAAAAATTTATATAAAAATAGACTAAATAACCCTAGATATATTATAAAGCTGTAAGTATATAATATTATAAAAGTAAAATAGGTACGCTAGGCCTAAATACTAAAAGATTTTTTAAATAAGGCTATAAGGCCTATAAGGAAATAATAGCTAGTAGGTCTAGGATAATAAAAATAAATAGCTAAATATATAATTAAATAAAATAGAATATTCTATATTAATTATTTTATTATAATTTTAAAACCTCTAGGTCTCTGTCGAGACCGGATTTATATATTAATTAAATAAAAAGTATAGCTATAGTGGCTTAGGGTGACTAAAAGGATTTTAAAAAAAGAGGAGTATATATATATCTTTATACTTAATATATTAAATAATAATAATAATAATAATAATAATAATAATAATAATAATAATAATAATAATAATAATAATAATAATAATAATAATAATAATAATAATAATAATAATAATAATAATAATAATAATAATAATAA
>JASEKS010000268.1:1017-17996 GCA_030770415.1 Pleoardoris graminearum
TTATTATTATTTTAAAATATTTTTTTTTTTTTTTTTTTTTTTTTTTTTTTTTTTTTAAAATAAAGCTACGCTTTTAGCGTAGTACCTATAATTTTTATAAAAAATAACTACTAGTTACTATAGGGGTTCCTATAAAATAGCTCTATAATAATTTAGGTATAATAATAAAAAATATAGCGCGTAGTTATATATTAACGTATATACTAAAAATACTATACTTAGTTATAATAAGTTAAAATAGCGTCGCCCGCTTAATTATTTATAATAAGTTAATATATAATTTCTTCTAACCTAGTACCGGACGTCTATTTATAAAAAAAAAAAAAAGAGATAGTATATCTATAGTATACTATAGGGCTAAAGAAAATATCTATAATATATTATAAAGTATTAATATATACTAGCGCCCCCGCTACTATATATATAAAATAATAAAAAAGTATAATAAGGTAGTCTACTATACTAGGTAGCTATATTAGATTCCTCTATAGATATTATAATATAGCTAAATAACTTTATAAAAGTAATACGCGTAATAACTTCTACGTAACTAAATTTATTATACTAATAACTTTTTTAAAAATAACCCTTTTAAATATAATCCTTATAAAGCTCTAGAGTATTATAGAAAGGTTTAATTTTTATAGGTAACTTATAGGTACTATAAAAAAAACTATAATTATAATAATTATAGACTGCGTCTTTATAGAGAAGGAGTAGGCCTAGTATATACTATACCTATATTTATACTAGTATAGTAATAGTAATTATTATTAACTTATATAGTTACAAAGGTAATAAACCCTAAAAGTCCTATTATAGGTAATTTAAAATATATTTAAAAATAGAAGTAGTAGCTCCTAATTATATTAAATAATTAAGATAACCCTAACTACGCTAAATTTAAAAATAAAATAGTATGGTATACGACCGCGAATCTAATAGTAAAATAGCTATAAAATATAAAAAACCTAGTAACTATAGTATTAGTAATAATATAAAAAGAGCTATATATAAAATAGTAAATATAATAAACGTAGCAATAATATATAGAGGAGTAGAAAGAAAAGCGTTATAAAATACCTATAAGTGTAGGTAAGATAATATATAATAGTTTAGATATAAAATATAATAATTTAGGTATAAAGGAAATAGGTAGTTAGTATTAAAAAAGAATAAAAAAGTCTCTTTCTTATTATATACCTATTAACAAGCACTACTATTATAACCTATTAGACCCGACCCGTTACAGTTAAGTCCGTAAATAACTCTATATATATTTTATATAGCCTAAATTAATATTTTAGGCTAGATAAAAAAAATTTTTTTATTACTTCTAAACTAGATTAAAACATCTATTATTTTATAAATAAGAGTATTAACTTATTAAAATTGCTAATATATATTAATATTAATATAAAGTTTATAATTATAATATAATATAAATATATATATATATATTATTATATTAAAGAATAAACTAAAAAATCTATAAAGTTACTTACCTATTTTAATTATTAGTTTAACTTTAAGTATAAGGACTCTATTTATATAGTTTTTACTAATATAAAAAAAATAGGTATTTTACTAAATACTAAATTACTTCTACCTTTTAACTAAATAGTGCCCTAAACTTAGGATATTAAATCCTAACTCGTGAAATAATTAATATAATTAATATTAAAAAAATAAAATAATACTGTAAAAATATATAAAGAGTAATATATTAACATATATTAAAATATTAAAATAACTTATATTATAATTAGCTAATAGTTAGTTTTTTTTTAATTCTATTATTACTACGCTAGTAAATTTAGCGGGGTTAAAATTAAATCGGAGTTATAAAGCTAGGGCTATATTTTATAAGAATATTAAAGTGTTTTTTAAAAAGTATTTATTAACTTTTTAAATATATTAATTAAATAATAATATTATGTAAAGAGAGGTAAAGTGTAGTGCCGAGACACTAGTCCAAAAAAGGTATAGGCTAAAAAAAGTTATTCTCCCGGATACAGTTAAAAAAAATAATAATATAATAAGAAAAGTTTTAGCGTATAGGCAAAAGTTAAACTATAAATTATAAAAATAATACTTATATTTACTAGATTCTATATAATTTAAGATTTAAATACGTTTCCTCTTTAAAATTTAAATTGTGTAGAATCTATTAAAAAAAGTATTATTTTTATAATTTATAGTTTAACTTTAGCCTATACACTAACACCTTTATTATTATATTATTACTAGATAGTGTCTTCACGGCTTTGCCTGCCGTAAATAATAGTTTATTATCTTATATCTAACTATTAAGTTAATCTTTTTCTAGGTATTATAGATAGTATTAAAGAGTTACTATCTACCTATACGTAGTATAGTTCTTCGAATTCTTTATCTACCTTATTAATATATAAACGTTTACTAATACTTAGGCGTATATATATATACTTACGTAATGTAAACCTAAATCTATATTTATTTATTTTTTTCTTTTATTAATACGTAATAACTATTATATCTATCTTAGTACTTACTATTATATTAAGTACCTTTTATAACTATATCCTATCTATTATCTTTAGTATATAATTAATCTCTTATTTTTCTCTTATTACTTTTTTTTTTAGTTAATCTTACAGGGGGGTAAACAAAAAAAAGACTAATTAAAAAAAGTACCTTTTTTAAAGTTATATAACTTTTTAATTAGTAAGCTAAAAAATACGAAAAAAATACCGTTTTAAAGAGAAAGACTAGCTTATTCTATTTACCTACTTAGGGGCTGCTTACTAAGGGGTTTAGGGGTAAATAAAAATTAGTAAATATAGAAAATTTTTAGAACCCTACTTTAGGCTATTATAACTTTTTATTTAAGGTGTAAAATTTGCTTATTTTTATATATATTATAATAGTACTTATAATATATAAGTATATATAATATTTTTATATATTTATATATTATTTATATAATTATATATAAAAGTCAAATTTTCACATTTTTAATAATCAACTAGTAAATAATATATTACTAGTACTTAGTATAGTAGCCTTTAGCTTCTATAACTACCTTATAACGGTTAGGGAGTAATAAAATATAATTATTAATAGTCTCTTAAGGTATTTTATACTACTCTTTATTAATAACTCTTTTAAAGGCCTCTATACTTTCTAAACTATTTCCTACACCTAAATTAGTCTTTTTATTTTTAATTAGCTCTAATTTTAATAAACCCTATATATTTTCTATAGGGGTTAAATCAGGACTATAGGCTAAGTAAAAAAATAGTTTAATTTTGTTATTTTTAAACTAAGTTAAAACGTCCCTAATTTTATAAATAGGGACGTTATCTTGTTAAAATTACTAACCTAAATAAATATTAATATAAAGATTATAATTATAATATAATATAATAATATATATATTATTATATTATTATATTAATAAACAAAGGAGTAAAAAAAGATTATATAACTTACCCCTTTTTATTAAGGGTTTAACTTCAGGTATAAGGACTTTATTTATATAATCCTTACTAGTATAAGAAGTAGAAGAATTAGGTATTTTAATAAATACTAAATTACTTTTACCTCCTATCTAAATTGCACCCTAAACTTATAAGGTAAGGTCTCGGCCTATAAAATAATTAATATAAATTATATTAAAAAACTAAAACTATAGCTTAAATATAGATAAAAAGTTATATAATTTAATATTTTAAAAAATTAAAATAACTTATTTTATAATTAGCTAACAGCTAGTTCTCTTCTAACTCTATTATTACCCCTTTTTTTATAGTATTCCTTTCTAGCTTTACCCCTTTATATTACTAACTTATTAAAAAATATTATTTTTTCTAGTTTTATATTTTTAATATTTTTTAATTATTCTTTAGCGTATTTTACTTTTTTTTTAGCGTTTTCTTTGTTAATTATTAGTTTTTTTTTACTTATATTAATAGAGTAGGCTTCCTTTTTTAAAATTTTTTATAAATATCTTTTTAAAATATTAAGGTTATTATCTATTAATAACCTTTTATTTTTTTTTTTTAGGACTTTTAGTTAAGTCTCTATTAATAACTCTTTTATCTCTTTTAGTTACCTTAGAGACTCTACCCTTTTTAATCTTTTTTATATTATAAATATTATTCTCCTTCTTTTGAATTCTTTTTATAGTATTATAAATACTTTATTAAGGCTTTTCTAAAGTAGTAGTAATTAAAGAAGGAGAATTATTTGCTTTTAAAAAAAATTTAACTTTAGATTTAAGTTTTGAGAATTTTAGCTCCATTTTAAGGAAATAGGAGTTTAAGTTTATAAAAGTTAAAAGATATTATAATACACTATAATATTAATAATATATCACGTAACTAGTGATTATATAAATCTTAGCAATATTTTTATAATTAATATAATTATATTATTAGATTACTAATATACTTCGAAAATCTAGTCACGTGACCTATACTAGGCCTAAAAGGGTATAGTTAAATTTTTAATTAAATATATTCACTAACTAAAAAGTTATAGGAACCTAAAAAAGGGGTTATAAAAAGTACTATGTTTAGGTAATTTTAATTTATTACAGGTAATAAAAATTACGTAACTAAAATTCTTATATAAATCTCTATTATTTTCTCTTTAAAACGGTATTATTTACGTATTTTTAGGCTTAGTAATTAATTTTATATAAATTTTTAAAAAAGCTATCTTTTTTGATTGGTCTTTTTTTTGTTCACCCCCCTGTAATATAAGCTATTATAGCTTATTACCTTATAGTATAACTAAATTAATATTATAATTATTATATGTAGAGTAGTTAACCTAAATAGATTTACTAGTAATACGGAGCGTACAGATTATATAACTATAGTTATATAATTATATAATTTACACTAGCGTGTAGAACCCCTATTTAGTTATTATATAAATAGTAGAAAAAAAGAGATAATTAATAATTAAGGTATAACTATTATTATTTATTATTTTATACTATTTCCTATTTATTATAATATTATAGATAACTATTACTCTGTATAAGTAGAGTATAGTTATTCTAATATTAATTAGTAGTTAGTTAATTAATTTATTTAACTACTCTATTACTAGTAGTTAATTAGATTTTTTTTATTTATTATAAATTAGCAAGGGCGTATAGAGAGGTTAAGTTATTATTAAACTTATACTATATAAAAATAATTTTATATATTACGTAACTTTTCCCCGTATCTATAAATAAAAAAAAGTATATTAAATTATATATTTTATTAAACCCTTCTCTATATAAAAGATAAAAGTAATTTTTTTAAAAACTAAACCGCTCTATATAAATCTACTAGTATAGTAAGCTAGAACCGTATAATTAATTATATATTATATAAACTAGATAATATAATAGTACTAAAAGAAGTTTTCTCTATAAAGAAAGGTAAAAAACGTATAATAGAGACAGATCTAGATTTATTATAAAAAAAAATATATTTAAAAATATAATATCTCTATACGAGTGCTTAAAGACTAAACTAAGTTATAATACTAAATAAAAGATTTAAATATTTAAGATAAACTATTTACTAAATAACTTAATACGTATAGTAATAAATAATAGAGAAGAATAATTCTATAAATACTTTTATAAAGAGTAAACTAAATAGTTCACTTATATAATTAAGCTTATATAAGAGGCCTAATAAGGTATTTTATATATTTTTTATTTTAAATTAGATATCCCCTATTATATAAATTACTTTTTAGTATAATTTTTTTTTATATATTATATTCTTTTACTTTATCGCACAAAGGTTAAAAGGAAAATTTTTAAAATATTATACCTAAAGAAAAAAAAAAAAAATAAAAAAAATTTTTTATTTTTTTTATATATCCCTAATCCTTCTCTATATTAATAAAAGAAAAATAAAGGAAAATATAAAAAAAATACTTATATATTTTAAGTATAATATTTATACTAAGCCCCGTACAACTACTATATATAAAAATTATATATATTACCCTAAAATACTACTAAAGTATAATACTCTATAAAAGGTAAAAGTCTAGTATTACTATTATATTTCTATACGTATAGTAATAGTTTTAGTACTTTATATAATTATACTAAAAGTATATAAAAGTAACCCTTATAGTAAATAATTTTTATAGTAAAAAAAGTTAAATTAGTATTATTAGGTAAAATAATAGTTATATTATATAAGGGTAATTAGTATACTATATACTTATTATTTTATAAAATATTACTATATAAAAAAAATTATATAAAGATATATACGTACGTTAATATAAAGAGCTAATAAAAATACTCTATTAGTAGCTATTTTAGTAGAAATAGTAATTTAAATTTAATTATTAGATATAAAAGCCTATATAAGGGTAAAACTAAGTAAAACTATAATCTATTATAATTATTACTGCTATTATCCGTACAGAACTAGAGCTATTTTAAAAATTTTATTAGAGATTAACTCTATATAAAAGAAAATAGCTAAGAAGTTAAAAAAAAAAATAATATCTAAAACTACGTACGGAGATAATAATAAATAAAAACTAAAAAAAAAAAAATTATAAAAAAAAAAAACTTTTTTTAATATATTATTATCTCGTATAGCTTTAGACCGGCCCTTCTTAATTATTATATAATAACTTTTTATTTTTATTTACTATAATCTTACTTTTTACTTTCGCGTAATATATAAAGTTATTAACTCCTTACTTTAGTTTACTATAATTTTAATTAATAAGTAGTAGTATATTATATAATTTTATTTCTTATTATTATATAATACGTAAATAATAGACTATAATTTAGTTATATAAAGATATATTAAGATAAAGAGATATTTATATAAAAAAAAAACTACTTATTTTTATATAAAAAAAGATATAAAAAAATAGAATATTCGTATAGTATTACTATAAAAAAAAGTTATTAGTATATATAAAGTAGTTAACTTAAATAGATTTACTAGTAATACGGAGCGTATAGATTATATAGCTATAATTATATAATTATATAATTTATACTAGCGTATAGAACCCCTATCTAGCCATTATATAAATAGTAGAGAGGAAAAAATAATTAATAATTAAAATATAACTATTATTATTTATTATTTTATACTATTTCTTATTTACTATAATATTATAGACGACTATTACTCTATATAAGTAGAGTATAGTTATTTTAATAATTATTATTTATAGTATACTATATTTAGACGTGCTATACTAGTAAATATAATTTAATACTTTTTTCTTTTATTAGTACTATATATCTGTTTTCCTTAGTTTTAGTAAGTAAATAATATATAGTATTATAGTATTTTTTAGCTAGTACATTAAGGCCTCTATACGCTAGTATATATAATAGGTATTTTATAGCTACTTCTACCCTCCTAAGTAGAAGGTAAAAAACTACTTTACTTAGATAACCTAAGTGTAAAACTATATTATATTTACTAGAATTAATATACAGAGTTTATTATTACTTTAATAGTTTTTATTTAATATAGTTTAATTTAATTTTATAATATTATACCTCTTAAAGTATTAAAGCTTTTAGTATAAAATATTTCTACTACTATTACTAGTAGCTTTCTTTAATACTTAATAACCTAATAATAATAATTTTTTTACTAACTCTCCCTCTATAAGAATAATTTTAATCTCTAGTAAAGTATTAATTAATTTAAACTTTTTTAAGAGCCTCTGCTAGTTATAATCTAAAGAATTATATACTTTAAAATATTATTATTACTACTACTACCGCCTACTATAAGTACCTATACTTAGTAATTCTTTTACGCCTTTACCTTCGCCTAGTCCCTCTTTTTATATATATATAAGTATATACTCTATACTTACTCTAATTATAGTTTAAAATTATAAATTTTATCTCTATAATATACTATTAGCTCTTTTATACTTTTAGTAATAATTACCGTATACTTTTAAAGCGACTTATTAATAGTATTATATAAAGTAGTAAAGGTATTTATTTATTATATATACTACTACTAGAGAGCCGAATTACTATATACTAAAGTAATAATACTAAGCTTAAATATAATAAAAGCTACTATATTTAGCTAAGAGAAGTATATACGCTACTTAGACTAAATAAAGTTATTTTTATATAATCTTTTAACGTCCTTAATTTTTAATTTAGTAATCTATAAAGTATAAAAATATAAGTATTCGTCTATAGCTATATAGAGGTTATATAAAGGATTTATCTATATTTTATTTTTTAACACCTTATTAGTTTTAATAGTAAAACGCAGGTACTATTTAAACTTATGAAATATAGTAATTAAGTAATTTTAATAATAAAAAAAGTTCGCGTAGTAATTATATAGGTTTTTTTACTATTTATATTATATATATAGCACTTAAGGCAACTGCGTTATATTACGCTAAGTATTTTAGTACCTACTAATATAGACTACTAGTTTAATACTAACTACTAGCCTACTAATATATTTATTATTTAATTAAGTAACTGTTTAAATAGATATTATCCTTAGTTAATTTTTATTTTAGCTTTTAATTATTGCGTATATAGTTTAGCACTTAATAGAGTTTCCTTACTACGTTTATACTCCTAGATTATTATCTAAACGTACTTATTACTTTTCGATAGCTACTTCTACTACTTATATATAAAAGTTATCGTTAAATATACTTTTATAGATAAATATATAAGGCTTAGTTATTATAGTCTTATTTTTAAAATTAATTATAATACGTAAAATTACTATTAGTATACTTATATATATTAGCTAACTATACTCTATAAGCTACTATGAATAAACGCTGCCCTAGTATCTATATTATACTAAATCCTATTTTATATAACTTTAATAATAATAATAATATAGTAAAGTAGGCGTATTATAGTATAATAATACTATAATAGCCTAGTCTAAAAAAAGAAAAAAGTAAAGGCGATAGTAGCTCTAGTATATTAAACTTAAGTACGCTAAACTATATACTAAACTATATATTAAGCTACGCGTTACATTATATACTAAAACTATAAGTTTAAATACTATACTAACCTAAATAAAAATATTTTTTATAGTTTTTATATACGCTTATTTTTATAACTATATTAAAGGGAATAACTTTTTTTAGTTTATACCTTTTTTAGACTAGTATCTTAGCACTACACTTTACCTCTCTTTATATAATATTATTACTTTATTAAATATATTTAAAAAGTTGGTAAATACTTTTTAAAAAATACTTTAATATTTCTTACTTATTCTTATTTATATACGACTCTAAGTAGTCTATATAATCTTAACCCATTCGTCAGCTTAATTATTACGTCCTTTTTTATAACACTTCTTTCTAATCTCTCCCCTTTATATTAATAACTTATTACAGAAATTATTTTTTTTAATTTATATTATTAATATTTTTTTATATTTCCTTAAGTGTATTTTATTTCTTTTTTTAGAATATTCTATATTAATTATAGGTTTTTTTGTGACTTATATTAATATTATAACCCCTTTTTTTTAAACGCCTTTATAAGGATCGTTTAAAATATTTAAAATATTTTCTAATAATAGTCTCTTATTTTCTTTTTTAGGGCTTTTAATTAAGTTTTTATTAATAACTCTTTTCTCTCTATAAATTACCTTAAAAACTCTACTACTTTTAATATTATTTATATGATTATAATTCTTTATTTATTTTTAATATACTATATAATATTATAAATACTACTAGAAGTTCTGTTTAAAGTAAAATTTAATTATTAAAATAAGAGTATCTACTTTTAAAAGGAAATTAATTTTAGATTTAAGTTTTATTATATTTAGCACTATTTTAAGAAAATATTAGTCTAAGCGTATAAACTTAAAAAGATATTATTATATACTATAATATTAATAATATATTACGTAATTAGAGATTATATACGTATAAGCTAAATTTTACTAATTATATAAGTTTATTATTATATAATAAATTTTTATTAAAAATTAAATCTAGTAACCTATACTAGGCCTAACAGGGAATAGTTAAAATTTTAGTTAAATATATTTACTAACTAAAAGATTATAGTAGTTTAAAAAAGGGAATAAAAAAATCTCTATTTACGTAAAAATAATTTATTATATATACTTAATAAGTAGTAACTAAAATACTTATAAAAATTTTTTATAATTATCTCTTTAATATAATATTCTTTATGTATTTCTAGGCCTATTATTTAATTTTATATAAATTTATAATAAAGGTATACACATACTCATCCTTTTTTAAAACTCCTTTTAGTTACCCTAAGCTACTACAGCCACACTACGTTATTTAAATAATATATAAATATAAATATTATAAATGTATATACATACTCCTCCCTTTTTAAATCCCCTTTTAATTACTTTAAGCTACTACAGTTACACTATTTATTTAATTAATATATAAATATATAAATATAAATTTATAAATTTACAAAAAAAAATATTTTTTTTAATTAATTTTTTTTATATTTACTCTCCTGTAATTACATTATTATATTTATTTACTTAAAATTATAATTTTATTAAATTATATTAGAAATTTAGAACTCTTTATTTTAATATTTTATAACTACTCTATTTAACTAAAGTATAATAAATAGTATAATAAAGTTTAAACATAGCTAATATATAAAATCTAATAATATAATACTATAAGCTTTAAGAAATTAAAAGCTAAATTAAAAATAACTAATTATTAAAATAAACTAGACGCTTTTATATATACTAATAGCTAAATCTTATATATATAATACCCTATATCCCTCCTAGATAGAAGGTAATAAAAGGCCCTACTTAGGTAACTTAAGTGTTAAAAACTACATTATATTTACTAAAATTAATATATAAAGTTTACTATTACTTTAATAGTTCTTATTTAATATAGTTTAATTTAGTTTTATAATATTATACCTTCTAAAGCGATAAAACCCTTAATATAAATTTTTCCGCCGCTATTACTAGCTGCTTTTTCTAATACTTAATAACCTAATAATAATAACTTTTTTACTAACTCTCCCTCTATAAGGATAATTTTTTATACGCTTTAAAATATTATTATTACTACTACTACCGTCTACTATAAGTATCTACGCTTAGCAACCCTTCTACGCTCTTATCTTTACCTAGTCCCTTTATATATATATATATATATATATATATATATATATATGAGTATATACTCTAATCCTATTTTAGTTATAGTTAAAAGTTACAGATTATATTCCTATAGTACGTTATTAGCTTTTTTATATTTTTAGTAATAATTACTATATACTCCTAAAGTAACTTATTAATAGCATTATATAAAGTAGTAAAAGCGTTTATTTAGTATATATACTATTTATAAATAGCTATATTACTATATATTAAAGTAATAATATTAATTTTAAATATAGTAAAGACTACTATATCTAGCTAAAAAAAAGTATATATACTATCCAAACTAAATAAAGTTACCTTTATATAATTTAATATTTTTAGTTTTTAATTTAGTAATCTATAAAGCGTAAAAGTATAAGTATTTATTTATAATTATATAAAAGTCGTATAAAGGGCTTACTTATATTTTATTTTTTAATACCTTATTAGTTTTAATAGTAAAACGTAAATACTATTTAAACTTTTTAGTATTAGATATAGGAATTAGGTAATTTTAATAATAAAAATATTATAAAGATTTCTATATAATTTTATAGTTTATTATTTATATAATACGCGTAGGTAATTATATTATATTACCTACTCCTTATAGTACCCGCTAAGTACCTACTAATATAAACTACTAGTTTAATACTAACTGCTAGTCTACTAGTATACTTATTATTTAATTAAGTAGCTATTTAAATAAATATTATTTTTTAAAGTCGGCTCTTACTAGAAGTTAGTTTTTAATTATTATATATATAGTTTAGTACTTAATAGAATTCCTTTACTACGTTTATACTCCTAGATTAACGTCTAGGTGTACTTTTACTTTTCGATAATACCCTATATAGAGTTAACAAGTAATAAGTACGTCTAGAGCTTAATTTAGGGTTATAAATGTAGTAAGGAAATTATATTAAGTACTAACCCGTGTACGTAATAAACCCTATATAGAGTACTAGTATAAAAATAGTTATTTTAAATACTCTATCCTAAGTACTAAATATAAAGTATAAAATATAAAAAATAAAATATAAAATATAATTAGAACTATAGACAACTATATAGGATTAGTATATTTAAAAATATAAAAACTTATAAAAATATAATAAGTTATAAATAATATTTTAGTGGCATTTAAAGTATTAGTTAAAATTTTATTTAAAATATTACTTATAGTATTATAAATTAATTAATAGGCGTTATAGTTAATTATATTATATAATTTTTAGAATAATTATTAAATAACTACTAAAACGATATTTATAATAGTTATATAAACTACTCTACTAGTAAAAAAATACGGGCTTAACTATAATAGATTAGATCTAATAGGTTATAATAGCATTTATTAGTAGGTTTTTTATAATAAAAAAGAGACTTTTTTATTTCTTTTTAGCACTATCTATATATTTCCTTTATACTTAAACTATTATATATTATCTTACCTATACTTATAGGTATTTTATACTACTTCCCTTCCTCCTCTTAGTATATTATTACTACGTTTATTTATTATATTTACTTATTATATTTATCTGTTATTATTAATTACTGTCTTATATATAGCTCTTTTCTCTTCTTACCTTTAGGCTAGCCGCTAGCTCTTAGAGTATTATTACTAATACTATTTTTATTAAGTTTTTTATATTTTATAGCTATACTACTATTAGAATAAAAGTTACTATTTTATTTTTAAACTTAGTATAGTTAGAGTTATTTTAATTATTTAGTATAGCTAAAAATTACTACTTCTACCTATAGATATATTTTCGGTTATTTATAATAAAATTTTTAAGGTTTATTATCTTTATAACTATATAGATTAGTAATAATTACCATAACTATAACTATTACTATAGTCGTGCCGGTGCCGGTATAGGTATAAGTATAATATATACTTAACTTGCTCTCTCTCTATAAAAACGTAGTCTATAGCTATTATAGTTATTATTTATTCTATACTTATAGATTACCTATAAGATTAAATTTTATTATAGTATTTTAAAGCCCTATAAGAGTAGTTAATAAAATAGTTTTTATTAAAAACTTTTTTATTGCTAGTATAGTAATAAATCTAGTTATATAAAAGTTACTATAGATATTACTTTTATAGAGTTATTTATTTAAATTATAATACAGTATATATAGTAATATTTATAAAAAAAGATTTAATATAGCTACCCGGCATAGTAGGCTATTTTATTATACTTTTTTATATTATATATATATAGTTGCGGGAACACCGGCGTATATTAATATTTTATAGTATACTAGTAATATACTATTTCTTTTTTTTTCCTTTATAAATAGACGTCTAGTATTAGGTTAAAAGAGGTTATATATTAACTTATAGAGGCGATAGTAGCCCTACACTAGTATACTAAACTTAAGTACACTAAGCTATATACCGTAGCTATAAGTTTACTAATTAAAATAAATAATAATTTTTATAATTCTTATATATGCTTATTTTTTTTAATTATATTTAAGGGAATAACTTTTTTTAGCCTATACCTTTTTTAGACTAGTGCCTTAACGCTACACTTTACCTCTCCTTATATAATATATTAACTTATTACGGGCGACGCTATTTTAATTTATTATAACTAAGTATAATAAACACGTCTTTAGTATAATATATTAATATATAACTACGCTATTTATTTTTTATTATTATATTTAGAATATTAAAGAGCTGTTTTACAGGAACCCCTATAATAGTTAGTAGTTATTTTTTTTTAAAAATAAAGGTACCACGCTAAAAGTATAGCTTTATATAAAAAATAAAGAGTAAAAAAAATAGTTTAATAAAAATAATAATAATAATTAAATAAATAAGTTCTGGCTAAAAAATATAATTATTAATATTTAAATACTTAATACTCTTTAAAGAGTACTTTTTTTAAAAAAAAATTATTAATATAATATTACAGTTATTATCTAGAGTATAAATATTTAAAACCTATACTATTATACCTAGAAACGTTTTTTTATATATTTATTTAGTACAGCTTTTTACTATAATCAATATATTATATAAAAAGAGGTAAAGTGTAGCGTCGAGACACTAGTCCAAAAAGGTATAAGCTAAAAAAAGTTGTTCCCCCGGATACAGTCAAAAAATGAGCGTATATAAGGATTGCAAAAAATGTTTATAATCAATATATAATAATTCGTGCTAATTATCTTATAATTTATTCCGGTCGGTAACGACGATAAAAGAGACCCTCAATGCCCCAGGACGGTATGACCATCGGGGCTCCATCGTTGTGGGTTTTTGGGCCAGGGACTGCTTGCAGCAGGAACTGTGCTGGCTCCCGTATTTAGTAACAGACTAGGGTTTAGGTGCGCAAAACTCTATCAAACAGACGCACTAACCTGCGGAATAACCCGTTATAATTTTCTATTACGTTTCGCTACCCCTGACACTTTATATTGTGTTGGTTCTGGTTGGTTCTGTATTCCACCGGCGCAATTGCCAAGGCCTACATGGGAAGGGGCATTTCCCTAGAAGACCGCACCGACTTTCATATGGTCGCATATCTGCCCATGAAATGTGGCGGCAAGCGGGCAAATAGGGCGCCTTTGCGGAAAGATGTCCTGCGCCATTCAAACCAAACCCTTCAAATCCAGCGTGCCCCCTCGCCCAGTCGCCCCCTTGGAACCTTGATGCGACTCAATAAGCACCGGAGAGCCGTAAAGCAACGTTTCCACACCGCTAATGTGCACGCACCGTGCATAGAATTACGTTTAGCAGTGAGCATTGATTTACTCACGTAGTAGAAACTCTATTCCGTCTCTTGCTTCATTTAAGCGTCAACGATCGTCCTGTTTCTGTCCTGAAACAGTCTGCATCCTCTATCTGAACAATTATCCCTTCTTCAACGTTAAGATAATCTCCTGTAATACAAAGTACACTCTATTTCTGCGGTCATCCTCACCAAGAAATCATCATGCCTAGCACCGATGGCGGGTATGGTAGGAATCCTCTTGTTCCTTTCCATATATCTATCATAATCGCAACGTTCATTGGTATCTCGTTCTATAACGTCATCGAACTCAACGTCATTATCCTAAACGCCTTCAAAAACCGTCGTTGCCTTTACTTCTGGAGCTTCATTTTCGCAACATGGGGTATAACGCTATGGTCCTTAGGCTTCCTTATCAAGGACTTCAGACTTGGAAGCGGAACTTTGCTCTACTCGATCTTCATCGCTACCGGTTGGTGCGCCATGGTGACGGGACAGTCCTGCGTACTATATTCGAGATTGCATATCGTTCTCCACAATCGGACCTACCTGCGGCTCGTACTGGCCATGATCGTTTTCAACGCCATAGTCCTACATGTTCCAACCATTGTGATGGGATTCGGAGCCCAGTCGAACAACCCAGGTGTATGGCTTAAGCTGTACCCCGTCTACGAGAAAATTCATGTGACGATCTTTTTCGTGCAAGAACTAGTGATATCCTCCCTCTACATCATCTATACGGCCAAACACTTCGGGGAGGCTGGAAAGGTCTTGGGCAAAACGACAAGGAAGATTAAGCATCACCTCATCTGGATCAATGCTTTAGTCATTGCTCTTGACATTACAATACTAGGACTCGAGTACGCAGGACATTACGACATACAAACGGCGTATAAGGGGATGGTATACAGCATAAAACTGAAACTCGAGTTCAGCATCCTAAATGACTTGACCGACATCGCGAAGTCCGGGCAATCGAGTTCTGGTTATATCCGTTACGGCAGTAGGCCTCGTGATGGTACTGTGGCAGCCGATATCCAGCTGGCCACGTACATGTCCAACAACAGGCAGGAGCGGACACAGCCAGCACCGGAGAACGACGATGAGAATGGCTCAGGAGGAAATAAAGATGTGGTTCTAACGGGTGGCCAAGTTACGGGGGAGGACACTTCTGTGGTAAAATATACCAACCAAAAGGACCAAAACAGCGATGGCTACAGTCTTAGGGAGTTTTCCGCATCGGATTTGGCTGTCAATGGTTGTTCTCGGACGAAACTCTCCTCGTCATCGGACGCTCCTTTCGCCCGTGATGGATTTTGAGTATCGGGTGCAGTCATGTATCACACTTCGAAAGATCGTCACGCTTCTCGATTCCTGTTAGAGGTGTCGGATTTCGCTTGCTACCCCCACAATATACTGCTTCGAGATTATGAGATGGAGCTGTGTCGCAGGCTAGACTTACTTGGTGGAAGCTTATTGGCCCGGGAATTAATTATTACATGATGACTTCTGAGAGATATATAAAAGATCTCTCCTCAAGTCTTCACATGGATAGAAGCCGCCAAGGCCTCCACCTAAAATCTCTCCCTCTACATACTCCCCCCCAAAATGCCACCCCGACGTCCCCCCTGCGAGAAATCAGCGGCAATTCACGCCAAGGCTACAAGCTAACGCCAGGCCAAAGTATAGCGATTATTGCGAAGTCTGACGCTGGCTGTACGACTCGCAAGCGCGCGCGCGAGTTTCGCGTCACTCCCAAAACCATCCGGGCCACTCTTCGCCGCTGGACTACCCACTATACAGTTGACGATTTGCCGCGCTCGGGCAGGCCCCGGAAGCTTACAAAGCACGAGATCTCTATACTCCCAGTATTGAATGTAGCCTCTTGGAGGTTGTGGGGGGGGGGGGGGGGGCGCCCCCCCCCCCCCCCCCCTCTCCCCCCCCCCCCCCCCCCCCCCCCCCCCCCCCCCCCCCCCCCCAAACCATCGCCGCCCCCCCGCCACCCCCGCTACCACCCCTACACCTCACACACGCCAACCCT
>JASEKS010000268.1:18006-144545 GCA_030770415.1 Pleoardoris graminearum
CGCGCGCGCCCCCGCGCACGCCCCCGCCCCCCCCCACGCCCCGCCGGGCCCCCCGCGCGGCGTGGGCCGCCCAGCGTGCCGGGTCCGCGCTCCCGCCCGGGAGAGGGCCCGGAAGCGGTCGAAGGGGGGGGGGGGGGGGGGGTGCCGGGGGGGGGGGGGGGCGGGGGGGGGGGGGGGGGGGGGGGCGGGTGGAGGCCACATCGTCCTCCATGGCGGGTGCGCCACGGCGACGCCAGTAGCGACGGCCGCCGTCTTCGAAGTATCGAACGACCGAGGCCGATCGCATTAGTGCACTACGAGCGCGAGACAGGGAAACTTGTCCGAATGGGTTACAGCCGAAGAGCCGAATGCCTCATCAGCGATCCTGGAACCTGGCTTTCCGAATCAGGATCTCATTGGCCAATTCTGACTGCTCACGCGAGTCAAACTGCTTTTCGCTTTGCGGGACAGTAGTGGCATTTATGATGAAGCTTTTGAGGCCGTGGCCAACGACTTGGATGGCGTTATAACGCACGACATCTGACCCGCACGCCAAAGCTCCAACGTGGCGGACGGCAATGTTTCCTGGCTGGCGGAGGTATCGATTAGTGGTGTTTCGGATTCATGGGTGTACTGTAAGCCCTCTTAATGCCTGCTACCGGTGTAGTAACGTGCACAGTGCCGCAGAGTCCGCCAAGTTGAGTTTTAGTGATCGCGTTCGCCTTGGAAGGTCGTTGGGCTCGCCACACCTGTTCGGCTCAGCCGAATCGCCGCTCACATCAACCTGATTATTCAGCTTCAGCTAATTTATTATTTAGAGTATTATTAAAATTACAGTAATACAGGCTATATATTAATAAAATAACTGACTTTTTCAACACATTAAGTATAAAGGCATGCACATACTCCTTCTTTTTTAAAACCCCTTTTAGTCGCCCCGAGCTACCACAGCCACACTATTTGTTCGATTAGTATATAAATATATTAATAAAATAAGAGTGTAGTAGGAAATAAGATATGGAGTTTTTTTTATATAAATCTATACTTTTGATATAGTACTTTTTTAAAAAAAAAAAAAAAATTATTAATTCCTATAAAAGTTTATATTAAATAGTTTTTATAATACTTTTAATATAATAAGAGGAAATAAATAGCCTATTAGAATCTTATACTAAATATATATTTATTATACTTAATTATAATAAATTAAAATAGTATTATATATAATAAGTTATTATAATATTAAGGCTTATGTGCCCTCTCTAATTACGGGTTAATTATATAACTAGGTTATTTAATTACTCGTCTATTATGTATAAATTTAATCTTAATCGTTTTATTTAATAAATAGTATTAATTTACCTTTTACTTTAATAATATATATTATTTAGTTTACTATAGTTATAGATCTAGTATTTTAAAACTATAGAATAATTCTATCTACGCGACTTAACGCTAGTTAGTACTTATTTTTATATACTTTAATTATTTTTTTACCGTTATACTACTATATTTAATTATTAAACTAAGCCTATATACCCTTTTCTTTATTACCTATTAATTATACTATTATAATAACTAACTTAATTCTAATAAAGTCCTATTAGCTAATAAGCTATATAAGCTAGTTTAATTGGTATATATAATTTTAATTCTTTACTATATAGAAAGGGATTTAGAAAGAAGTTAACTCTAATAAAAAAAATATTATTTTTATAAAAAATTATTAATTATAGTACTCTTTACTCCCTATCTAACTAACCCTATAAAATACTAATAATCCTATAATTAGGAAATAATACGAGAAGGATTTTAAGAAATATAAAATATAAATAAAGTAGTACTCTATATAAATAATAAAATATAGAGTACTATTTACTAATTAGTTTATAGAAAATAATTACCTTATAAACTTTAGGGACTAGATAAATAAGATAGTATACCCTAATATATTAGGCCTAATAGTAATTAAAATTTTTAATTACTAAAAGCTAACGCTTTAAGAGATAATATATATACTTAAAACTAATTTTATACTAACTAATACTAATATATAGAATTTAGTATAAGTATAATACTATTTTTATTTTAAAAAAGCTAAATATAAAAGGTAGGATTCTAAGTAATAATATAATAAATAGAAACTCCTTTATAAAAAGACGTATATATATAAAATACCTAATATAGAATAAAAAAGTTATTTATAATTTTTTAATTATACTAAATTAAAAAATTGCTCCTAACTAGGCGTAATTAATAAAATATAATATTATATATAATTTAATATTTAGATAACTCTTTTTAACTCTAGATAAAATTAAAAATATTTTTTTATAATACTTTAGCAGTAGTCTTTATGCACTAATTATAAAAAGAGATTAATAGTATTTATAATACTTAATAGATATAAATCTAATACTAACTTAAATATTAGTAAGAATTAAAATAAACCTTAAACTAAGTGTAAAGCTACCTATTTATACTTAAAATCTACTTATTACTAATAAGAGCTAATTTATTACTATAGGCTTAAAACTATAATTATAGAAAAGTATCTAAAATAATTATTACTAATTATACTTTTTAGCGCTAATAGGAAGATAATTTTTAATTACTTATAGTAGACAGAATATACTAATCTATAAATAAAAATTAAAAAAAAATTTTAAAAATTAAAAGGTAAATACTAATACTAAAATAATATATTTAGATAAGATTATAGTAGTTATTATAAATTTTTTAATATTTATATTAATTAAAGAGGGTATAGGTATTTATAGCACTATAATATTTAATATATATTTTTTTTTAGAAAATACTATTTTAGATAGTAATATTACTATATATCTTATTAATAATATTTTAATACTTATTTCTAGAACGTTTAAGAAGATAACTAAAATTAAAAGTATTAAAGCTAAAATATAGGTATTAGCAATTATTAGAATAGGTAACTAAATTTTAAAATAAGGTTTATATAGTATAAATAGCCCTTATATAAAGAATTTAATACTTAAAGATATTATAGTAGTAAAAAGCTTTTATATTAATATTATCTCTAAAGCTTGTTTAGGAAAGGCTAGTATTTAATATTTAAGTTTTAATTATATTTTACGTATAGGTATACTAAAGTAGAATATTATTCTAATAGAGTTATTATATAAGTATAATTTTATTTTTATTAAATATAAACTAATTACACTTTACTTTACAATTAATACTGTAATAGATAATTATAAAACTTAAAAATTATAAATTAATTATCTCCATATTAATAGTAAGTAAATACAGTATTAGTAATTAGAGTATTTAAAAAAAGTAGTATTATAAGTATTAATATAGTATACTTAAAATATTAAAATTAATAATATAGCTTATTTAAAGTATATATACTACTCTACTAGTTATATAACGTAAGTAATTTTTAAAAAACTTAAGAAATAATTACTACAACTATTCTTTTAAATATTATAAAATCTTTTTAATATACTAATAGGTAGATTAGACGAGTAATAGAGTATAATCCTAAAAAATAATTTTAATAAAAAGATCTATACTTATAACCTCTACTTAAAGAAATTAAAATTAATTATAAAAAATTTTAAGGAATTTACTAAACTACTTTTTACGTAATATAATTTTAGAATCTGTATACTTATTTAAAATAATAATACTACTATAGTACTATAGTATAGTTATTTATACTTTAGAGAATAGATAGCTAATTAAAAAATTAAATTTATTATAACCCTACTATATACTTATAAGCTAAATAGCAACGCCGAGAGGGTAGGCTAAAAAATAATTTTAAAGGTAATTAAAATATAATTTAGCGCTAACCTACTTCCTAAGTCTTAGTTTAAGGTAATAGATACTATAATATAGTTA
This sequence comes from Pleoardoris graminearum, assembly GCA_030770415.1. Taxonomy (NCBI): domain Eukaryota; kingdom Fungi; phylum Ascomycota; class Dothideomycetes; order Pleosporales; family Didymosphaeriaceae; genus Pleoardoris; species Pleoardoris graminearum. Next base: position 21,874 of record JASEKS010000268.1, read on the forward strand.
TATAAAATAACTCTATTATTATTTTATTAGATACGATTACTAAATAAAGTATTTAATAATTAGTTTAAATAGTACTTTAGATAGTAGGAGTCTATAATTATAAAAAATATAAATAAAGGCATACACATACTCCTCCTTTTTTAAAATCCCTTTTAGTCGCCTCGAGTTACTTCAGCTACACTATTTGTTCGATTAGTATATAAAAAATATATAAAAAATATAATAATATATTTATATTTTAATTAAAGTAGAATTAACGTATACAGCTACTATACTTACTTTTTAAATAAAAAATATTTAGTAGGCTGTAATAAGCGTAGATTTAAAATAAACCTATAGGGCTCTATTAGGCATTTAGTAAACTATTATACTTTTAATATTTATAAAATATAGATTTTAGCACTTAATTAAGTAATTATAACTTAAAATATTATTTTTAATAAAGAGCTCTTTTATAAGGGGCTAGCTAATTATAGAATACCTAAAAAAAGTAGTTCTAGTTATTAAAGTATTTTATAAAAATAAATTTATAGACTTAGGCGTAGTATTTAATAATATATACTTACTAAGCTAGTCTAATAAAAAAATAATAGATAATAAATATTTAAATTATAATTATAAACTTAAAGGTGCCGATTATAGTTAGCGTAAAAAAGTAATAAACTAAACCCCTTTTAGTACTACTAAGAATTTAATAGCTATATAAAATAATTACTTAGCTAGTAATTATTTAAGAATCTATATAATATTAAATAAATAATTAGAACTTATAACTTTAGAAGCAACGCTAGTGTTAAATACTATTTAAAATAATTTTATAAGCGATTTAGGGGTACTTAATAGCTATTTAAAAATTTATAAAGCTAGAGAAACTAGTTTATTAAATTTTAAAAATAATTTTTAAAGTTTAAGATATAATTACTCTATAGTTATATTTTAAATTATAAATAATATTTCTATTACTATAAGTAAAGTAAAAATACTACTAGCTTAATACTGCTAAAAGTATAATTAGAGCTAAGTAATATAATTAAGTAAAAGGCTGTAGTAGTAAATACTTAAAATTAAATATATAAATTTACTCTTTTATAAAAAAAAACTTAAGAATAATAATATAGGTAATTAGCTAAAAGGTAGAATAAATTTTATAAATACTTATATAGTAATCGCGGCTCTATAAAATAATAATTTTAAAATTAATTTTATATATATATTCTTTTCTAGTACTATAGAGGTATAGACTAAGCTATAAATATATATTATTTTTAATACTATAGTTATAGTCGCGATACTTTAAAAACTATTTAAAATATTATTTTTTAATTACTTTACCCGCCGTAATCTATATTATATATATAAAAATAATCTTTTTTTACTATCTATAATATAGTCTTAGCTAGCTTTATATTCTTTTAGTAATAGATTTAAATAAGTTTTATATATTAAAATTAAGACGCTTTTAAAAAAAGGAATTTAGAAAAGAAATTACTAAAATTAAAGTAAATAGCTCACTTTTACTATTAAAATAGGTCTAGACTTATATATTTAATTAAAATAAGTACTTTATAAAGTATAAAATACGTAAAAGATAATTTTAAAAAATATTATTTATATATTTAACTTATATTACAATATTTATAGTAAGATTATGTTATATACTAATAGCGCTTATATTAAAATTTAATATAAAGATTTTAGTATAATAATATTAGAGTATTTTTTAATACTGTAATATTAATTAAAAATTTAGTAATATATAAATTACTTATTACATTTAAGAAGTAAGGTATATATATTAAGCTTAATTAAGTATTATATAGCCTATACGACTTATTTTACTTTTAATACAAAAAGTTTTTAAGCTTACTACGCGTTATTAGGCTTATAGTATCTAAAAAAAAAGTCTTATTTTTTTAATTATAAAAAGACAGGTTTTATTTTATTTTATATAGATAATACTCTGCTATTTTATTATAAAAATAATAAAATAATAGCGAAGCAGCTCTAAAGCTAAATTACTTTAAAATATAAAATTAAAATACAGGGGCCTATTTAATAGTTTTTTAGAATTAGAGTAATCTATAATTATAAAAATAAAATAATTATACTTATCTATAATATATATATTAATAAAATTATAAAAAAATTTAGCCTTAATAATAGCAGTAGCTATTTAGAAACGCCATTTTTAAAAAAAAAAGATTATTAAGCTTACTAGAGAAATTTTTAAGCAGGATATTAAGTAATATTAAAAATATATAAAATTAGTGTTATATATAGTAATTTTACTTTACTTAAATATTATATTTATAATCTTAAAACTATCATAGTTTTTAATAAATTTAAGTTTATAGTACTTTACTACTATTAATAGAGTAATTATTTACTTATATTATATCTACTAATAAGTATATTAATATAGATAATATAATAAACTTAATTTTTTAATCTATAAAAATATATTATTTACTAATAATTCTAAGATAAGAAGATTTTTTTATAGGTATATTATAATAATATTTAGGAGTACGATTTTTTAGAAAGTAGCTAAATAGACTACTATTACTATTTTAATAATAAAAGCTAAGCTAATTACTTTAGAGTATATAAGTAAAAAAGTAATAACTTTAAAACGCTTTTTTTATAAAATTGTACTTAATTTAGAATCTATTTAGAGAATCTACGATAATAATTAATAGATAATTAGGCTTATAGTTAAAGCTAATAAAAGAATTATAACTTAATTATACTATATTAATATTTAAAATATATAGCTACGGTAAGAATATATAAAAGAATTATTTAAGATAATTTATTTATAAACTGAAAATATATCTACTAATAAATAAATAAAGGCGCTTACGTAATAATATTTTATATACTTTAAAAAACTACTTAATTTAAAAAATATATAGTTACTAATTATTAAGTAAGTGAAAAGTAAAGAGAAAACACCCTATTAAATTTTATTTATGCTAATAATAACAGAAATCTAAAAAATAAAAGAAATATATTATAAAAACTGTAGATAATTATAATAATAGAATAGTTAAAGCCTTATTAAATACATTATATAGCTTATAATACTTTGTCCTTTAAGTTTTAAATAAAAAAGGATATCTATTTAGCGTCTAAAATAGTTAAAAGTAGTTAAGAGTTTAAAAAGGAGAACCTTGGTTATAAAAGTATAACTTACTTTTAATTTTTTACTATTTTAGTAAAATAAAATAATTATAATTATATTATTACTACATTAATTATATTAGCGTATTATAGACTCTTAAAAATAGATTAGTCAGCTTTTGATCATTGCGTACACGGTTTAGCACCCAACAGAGTTCCCTCACTGCGTTCGTACTCCTGGATCGAGGTCTAGGCGTACTTTTACTTTTCGATTAAAAATAGATTAGAGCGCTCTTAGCTTAACGTAAAAGAAATTTACTTATACGGCCTATAAAATCTTCTTTTAAAAAACACTCCTAGTCTATTACTTAAATACGATTATTAGCTATTTACTATTTAAATAAATAATAGTAAAGTACTAAATAAAGATTAGTAATAGCTAAAATAAGTTTATAGAAATACTTACTAGGTAGATTACTATAGCCCTAATTACTAAAAATAAGATCTAAATATTAGTTTTAATTAAAAGAGCCTAGTAAAGTTTAATTACCTAATAATTTTATTTTAGTACTTAATACTAAGAAAGTCTAGTATTATTTTAAAATATTATAGGTAGTCTTAAACATAAATATAATTTTATTATTAAACTATAATAGATTAGTATAATTTGTAAACTAAACATAAAAGTAAATTACTTATTTTAGGGTTTATAGTACTATATTTAATTATAAGCTTAATAAAAGTTATATAGATAGTATAGGTACCGATAAGACTATAATAATTAGTAATATATTATAGAGATATAATTAATAAAATTTATTACTAATTATATAAATATATTATATAATAATAGTACTGTATATCTATAAAATTATAATTTTTTAAGTAGGCTTTTATTAAATTACTAAATAATGCGCTGCGTATATAGGCCTTTTAGTTTAAAATAAACTACTTACTAGACTTAAAAGGTAGCTTCTTATTACTTTTAGTAATTATTTAACTACTTTTATTTTACACTTCTTTATTATTATTTAAAGCTAGAAGATTATTATTATTATTATCTAATTTAATAGGATTAGAAAGAAAAGTATTTTTAAAAGTTAGCTATAGTTACTATAATTATAGCTGCTATAGCGCTACTAGTTATAAATAAAAAAGTAAGTACTAAAATATTTACATGTATTTTATAATTAGTTAGTAATATTTAAGTAGGTAGAAAAAAATAATAATAGTAGCGTTATCTATTATAATAAAAATTATTATAAACTAAAGAGAAGAAGAGAAAGATAATTTAAGTAGTTATTATACCTAACTATTGTAGTAAAGCTGCTTTTATTTATATAATTTACTACCTATCTACTACGCCTACAACTTTACCTACTTATTATATATAAAAGGTATAATTAAGTAAAAAATAAATAATAGCTAATTATAAAATAATATAAAAAATAAATCTTACTTTAGACGAACTAATAAAATATGTTACTATAGGTAATTTACTAAATAGAATATTTAAAGTTATAATCTTACTATAAAATAAATAGTATCTAAATCTATAAAAACAAATTTAATAAAAAGGATTAAGTACGCTGTACCCTTTATAGTAGAATATTAAAAGAATAAAATTTATTTTAAATAATATATAAAGAGGCTTACTACTAATATGTAGGTTACTTAGGGGATATATTATAATATTAAGACTTATATACCCTCTGTAATTACAGGTTAATAATATAATTAGGTTACCTAATTACTTATTTATTATATATATATTTAATTTTAATCGTTTTATCTAATAGATAGTAATAATTTACCTTTAATTTTAATAATAAGTATTATCTAGTATACTATATAAGTTAATATATAAATTTTATAATCTAGTACTAAATATATATTTTAATAATATCTATTTATATTATATATTAAAAATTAATATATACTAATACCTTTACTACTATATATATATATATCGTAATATTAAGGCTTATATATCCTCTTTAATTACGGATTAATTACGTAACTAGATTACCTAATTACTTACCTATTATATATATATTTAATCTTAATTATCTTATTTTAGAGATAGTATTAATTTACCTTTTACTCTAAAAATAAGTATTATCTAGTTTACTATAGTTATAAACTTAGCGCTTTAGAACTATAGAATAATTCTCCCTACGCAACTTAACGCTAGTAGGTATTTATTTTTATATATTTTAATTATTTTTTACTGTTATACTAATGTATTTAATTATTAAACTAAGTCTATTCCTTCCCTTTCCTTAATTACTTACTAATTAGTCTATTACGATAACTAACTTAATTCTAATAAAACCTTATTAGCTAATAAGCTAATTAAGCTAGCCTAATTAGTATATATAATTCTAATTCCTTACTATATAGAAAGGGATCTAAAAAAAAGTTAACTCTAATAAAGAGAATATTACTTTTATAAAAAATTATTAACCGTAGTACCCTTCGCTCTTAATTTAATTAACCTTTTTAAATACTAATAATCCTATAATAAGGAAATAATATAAAAGAATTTTAAAAAATATAAAAATTAAGTAGAGTAGTACTCTATATAAATAATAAAATATAGAGTACTATTTACTAATTAATTTATAGATAATAATTACCTTAAGAACCTTAGGGACTAGGTAAATAAAATAGTATACCTTAATATATTAGGGCTAATAATAATTAAAATTCTTAATCACTAAAAGCTAATACTTTAAGAGATAATATATATATTTAAAGCTAATTTTATACTAACTAATACTAATACGTAGAATCTAGTGCGAGTATAATACTATACTTATTTTAAAAAAGCTAAGTATAGAAGGCAGGATCCTAAATAATAATATAATAAATAAAATTTTCTTTATAGAAAGACGCGTATATATAAAATACCTAATATAAAAGAAAAAATAATTATTTATAATTTCCTAATTATACTAGAGTAAAGAATTACTTTTAACTAGACGTAATTAATAGAGCGTAATATTATACGTAATTTAATATTTAGACAACCCCTTTTAACTTTAAATAAAATTAAAAATATCTTTTTAATAATACTTTAGTAGTAGTCTTTACGTACTAATTATAAAAAAAAATTAATAGTATTTATAACGCCAGGTAGATACAGCTTTAATACTAACTTAAGTATTAATAAAAATTAAAATAAGCGTTAAACTAAGCGTAAGCCTACCTATCTATATTTAAAATTTATTTATTATTACTAAAAGCTAATTCGTTACTATAAGCTTAAGACTATAGTTATAAAAAAATATCTAAAAAAATTACTACTAATTATACTTTTTAGCGCTAATAGAAAAAAGATTTTTAATTACCTATAGTAGACTAAATATACTAATCTATAAATAAAAATTAAAAAAAAAAGTTTTAAAAATTAAAAGGTAAACACCGATACTAAAATAGTATATTTAAAAAAAATTATAACTATTATTATAGATCCTTTAATACTAATATTAGATAAAGAGAGTATAAAAGTCTATAATACTATAATATTTAGCGTATACCCTCTCTTAAAAAGTACTATTTTAGATAGTAGTACTACTATATATTTTATTAATAATACTTTAATACTTATTCCCGGAACGTTTAAAAAAGTAACTAAAATTAAAAGTATTAAAGCTAGAATATAGGTATTAGTAATTATTAGAATAGGTAATTAAATTTTAAAATAAGTCTTATATAGTATAAATAGCCCTTATATAGAGAATTTAATATTTAAAAATATTATAGTAGTAAAAGGCTTTTATATTAATATTATTTTTAAAGCTTATTTAGGAAAGGTTAGTATCTAGTATTTAAGTTTTAATTATATTTTATATATAGATACGCTAAAGTAGAATATTATTCTAATAAAGCTATAATATAAGTATAACCTTATATTTATTAAATATAAGCTAATTACCTTTTACCCTATAATTAATACTATAATAGATAATTATAAAATTTAAAAATTATAAATTAATTATCCCCGTATTAATAGCGAGTAGATATAGTATTAGTAATTAGAGTATTTAAAAAAAGTAGTATTACAAGTATTAGTATAGTATACTTAAAATATTAAAATTAATAGTATAACTTATTTAAAATATATATACTACTCTACTACTTATATAATATAAGTAATTTTTAAAAAACTAAGAGAATAATTACCGTAATTTTTTTTTAAGTATTATAAAACCTTTTTAATATACTAATAGGTAAATTAGGCGAGTAATAAAGTATAATCCTAAAAAATAACTTTAGTAAAAAAATCTATAATTATAACTTTTACTTAAAAAGCTTAGAATTAATTATAAAAATCTTTAAGGACTTTACTAAGCTACTTTTTATATAATATAATTTTAAGATTTATATATTTATTTAAGATAATAACACTACTATAGTACTATAGTATAGTTATTTATACTTTAGGGAATAGATAGCTAATTAAAAAATTAAGCTTATTACAACCCTATTATATACTTATAAACTAAATAGCAGCGCTAAGAGAATAAACTAAAAAATAATTCTAAAGGCAATTAAGATATAATTAAGTACTAATCTACCTACTAAGTTTTAGCCTAAAATAATAGATACTGCGATATAATTATATAAAATAAGTTTATTATTATCCTATAAGATATAATTACTAAATAAAGTACTTAATAGCTAGTTTAAGTAGTACTTTAAATAGTAAAAGCCTATAATTATAAAAAATATAATAGTAGATTTATACCCTAATTAAAATAAAATTTACGTATACAGCTATCGTACTTACTTTTTAAATAAAAAGTATTTAGCAGGCCGTAATAAGCGTAGATTTAAAATAGATTTATAAAGCTATATTAGGTATTTAATAAACTATTATACTTTTAATATTTATAAAATATAGGTCCTAGTGCTCGATTAGGTAATTATAACTTAAAATATTATTTTTAATAAAAAGCTTTTCTATAAGGGGCTATCTAATTATAGAATACCTAAAAAAAAAATAGTTTTAGTTATTAAAGTATTTTATAAAAATAAATTTATAGACTCGGGCGTAGTATTTAATAATATACGCTTACTAAGCTAGTTAAATAAATAGATAAAAAATAATAAATACCTAAATTTTAATTATAAATTTAGAAGTACTAATTATAGTTAGCGTAAAAAAGTAGTAAGCTAAACTCTTTTTAGTACTACTAAGAACTTAATAGCTATATAAAATAATTACTTAGTTAGTAATTATTTAAAAATTTATATAATATTAGATAAATAATTAGAACTTATAACTTTAGAAGCAACGCTAGCGCTAAATACCGCTTAAAGTAATTTTATAAAAAATTAAAAGATACTTAATAGCTACTAGAAGATATATAAAACTAAAAAAACTAGTTTATTAAATTTTAGAAATAATTTTTAAAGTTTAGAGTATAATTACTTTATAGTTACCTTTTAAATTATAAATAATACTTCTACTATTATAAGTAAAGTAAAAATATTACTAGCTTAATACTACTAAAGGCGTAATTAAAGTTAGGTAATATAATTAAGTAGAAGACTATAGTAGTAGAGACCTAAAATTAAATATATAAATTTACCTCTCTATAGAAGATAACCTAAGGATAATAATCTAAGTAATTAGCTAGGGGGTAAAATAAATTTTATAAATACTTATACAGTAATCGCGAATCTATAAAATAATAATTTTTAGATTAATTTTACGTATATATTTTTTTTTAGCGCTATAGAGGTATACGCTAAGTTATAAATATATATTATTTTTAATACTATAGTAATAGCTGCGATACTTAAAAAAATATTTAAAATATTATTTTTTAATTATTTTACCCGCCGTAATCTATATTATATATATAAAAATAATCTTTCTCTACTACTTATAACGTAGAAGTAGTTTACTTTATATCTTTTTAGTAATAGATTTAAATAAGTTTTATATATTAAGATTAATACGCTTCTAAAGAAAGGAATTTAGAAAGAAATTACTAAAGTAAAAGTAAATAGCTAATTTTTACTATTAAAATAGGTCTAGACCTATAAATTTAATTAAAATAAATATTTTATTAAGTATAAAGCCTATATTATTATAAAAGGTAATTTTTAAAAAATTAATTTTATATAATTAATATATACCGCTACGCTTGCAGCGAGATTATTTTAAGCTATAATAGTACTTATAGCGGAATTTAACCTAAAGATTCTTTAGTATAATATTATTAAAGTATTTTTTAATACTTTAATATTAATAGAGAATCTGGTAATATATAAATTATTTAATAAATTTAAAAAGTAAGGTATATACGTTAAGCTTAACTACGTATTATATAGCCTATATAACTCGCTTTACCTTTAATATAAAAAATTCTTAAGCTTACTACACGCTATTAGGCTTATAGTATTAAAAAAAGAGTTTTATCTCTTTTTTAATTACAAGAAGATAGTTTTTATTTTATTTTATATAAATAATATTCTGCTACTATATTATAAAAATTATAAAGTAATAGTAAAATAGCTTTAGAGCTAGATTACTTTAAAATATAAAATTAAAGTAAAGAGGCCTATTTAATAGTTTTTTAGAGTGAAAGTAATCTATAATTATAAAAATAGAATAATTATACTTATTTATAATATATATATTAATAAGATTACGAAAAAATTTAGCCTTAATAATAGTAGTAGCTTTTTTAAGATACCTCTTCCTTTAGAGGAGCTTATTAAGTTTACTAAAAAAGCTTTTAAGTAGGATATTAAGTAATATTAGAAATATATAGAATTAATTCTATATATAGTAATTATACTTTAACTAAATATTATATTTATAATCTTAAAACTATTATAGTTCTTAATAAATCTAAGCCTATAGTATTTTACTACTATTAATAGGGTAATTATTTACCTATATTATACCTACTAGCAGGCGATTTAATATAGATAATATAATAGACCTAATTTTATAATTTATAAAAATATATTATTTACTAACAACTCTAAAATAAAAAGATTATCCTACGGCTATATTATAATAATATTTAAGGGTATAATATTTTAGAAAGTAGTTAAATAAACTACTATTACTATTTTAATAATAGAAGCTAAGCTAATTACTTTAAAGTATATAAGTAAAAAAGTAATAGTTTTAAAGCGTCTCTTCTATAAAATTATACTTAATTTAGAATTTATTTAGAAAATCTACTGCAACAATTAAGAGATAATTAGACTTATAGTTAGAGCTAATAAAAAAATTATAACTTAATTACGCTATATTAATATTTAGAATATATAATTATATTAAAAATATATAAAAGAATTATTTAAGATAATCTATCTACAAACTAAAAATATACCTATTAATAGATTAATAAAGACGCTTACGTAATAATAATTTATACGCTTTAAAAAGCTACTTAATTTATAAAATATATAGTTACTAATTATTAAGTAAGTAAAAAGTAAAGAGAAGAGAGCCTATTAGGTTTTATCTATCCTAAATAAAAGAAATCTAAATAAAAAAAATTTAAAATAAAAGAAATTAATTATAAGAAGAGTAGATAATTATAACTATAGTATAGCTAAAGTCTTATTAAGTAGTTTATATAGCTACTTATACTTATATATTTTAGTTTTACTAAGCCCGCTCGGAGTCTAAGTAGGGTAAAAGTAACTTAAAATCTAAAGTAGATAAGCGCGGCTAGGAGTCTAAAAAGGAAGATTCTAACTATAAGAATATAATTTATTTTTTATCTCCTAATACTCTAATAGAGTAAAATAATTATAATTATAATACTATTATTTTAATTTTATATACGTATTATAGCCTTTTAAGAATAAATTAAACCGCTTTTAATTTAGACTTAAGATAAATTTATTTAAGCGGCTAGTAAAATTTTCTTTTAGATTAATATTTTAGTCTATTATTTAAATGGCGTTATTAGCTGTCTACTACTTAGATAAATAATAGTAAAATACTAGATAAAAATTAGTAATAACTAAAATACGCTTAAAAGAATACTTATAAACCGGATTATTATAGCCCTAGTTATTAAGAATAAAATTTAGATATTAGTTTTAATTAAAAAAAGCTAATAGATTTTAATTGCCCAGTAATACTATATTAGTATTTAGTACTAGAAAAGCCTAATACTACTTAAAAATTTTATAGGTAGTCTTAGAAGTAGATATAATTTTATTATTAAACTATAAAGTATTAATATAATCTATAAACTAAAATTTAAAAAATAATTATTTATTTTAGGGTTCGTAGTGTCGTACTTAATTATAAATTTAATAAAAATTATATAGATAGTACGGGTACTAATAAAACTATAATAATTAGTAATATATAATAGATATATAATTAGTAAGATATATAATAAATTATATATATAAATTATATAATAATAATAGCGCGTGCTTATAGAATTAAGATTTTTAAAATAGGCTTTTATTAAATTACTAAATAGAGCGCTACGTATATAAATCTTATAGTTTAAAATAAGCTGCTTACTAGACTTAGGAGGCAGCTTTTTTTTACTTTTATTAATTATTTAACTACTATTACTCTACTTTTCTTTATTACGGTCCGAGGCTAGAGAATTATTATTATTATTATTATCTAATTTAAAAAGATTAGAAAGGGAAATAGCCTTTATAAGTTAACTATTATAACTATTATAACTACTATAACTACTATAACTTCAGCTGCTATATTACTACTTATTATAAGTAAAGAAGTAAGTACTAAGATATTTAGAAGTACTCTATAATTAATTAGTAATACTTAAATAGGTAAAATAGGGTAATAATAGTAGTATTACCTACCCTAGTAAAAATTATTATAAACTAAAGAGAAAAAGAGAAAAATAATTTAAATAACTATTATATCTAACTAGCGTAAACGAGCCGCTTTTACTTATATAACTTACTACCTATTTACTACGCCTATAACTTTACCTACTTACTAAATACGGAAGGTACGATTAGTTAAAATAAAAAATAATAACTAATTATAAAATAATATAGAAAATAAGTCTTATTTAGAGTAAACTAATAAAATAAGCTGCTATAGGTAATTAGTTAAGTAAATTACTTAGAGCTATAGACTTACTATAAAAATAAACGGTATTTAAATTTATAAAGAAAAAATCTAATAAAAAGAATTAAGTATACTATAAGCTTTATAGTAAAATATTATAAGGATAGAATTTACTTTAATTTGCCTTAAGTAATTTCTAAATAGGCTTATTACTTAAACGCAGCTTACCTAGGGGGTATATTATAATATTAAGGCTTATATACCCTTTCTAATTACGGGTTAATTATATAACTAAATTATTTAATTACTTGCCTATTATGTATATATTTAATCTCGATTATCTTATTTTAAAGATAGTATTAATTTACCTTTTATTCTAAAAATAAGTATTATCCAGTTTACTAAAATATATAAAATAACTTTTTAGACTAGTGTCTTAATACTATACTCTACCTCTCTTTATATAATATAAAATAAAATAGTAAAATAAAGTAGTCTACTATATTAAATAGTTATATAAAAATATTTTTTTATAATATTATTATATATACTATATATTATAACTTATAGTATAATATAAATATATAACTTTATAAAACTATATTATAAAATAATTTTTATATAATTTGTCGCGGCTTTATAAAGGTCACGAAGTACGTTAAATAATTTTTATATAATTAAATTTTGTTAATATATTATTGTATATATAAATATATATATATACTTTTTATTTTTTAAATCCTCTTTTAGTTATTTCTATAGCCACTATAGCTATACGTATTTATTTAATTAGTATATAAATATATTAATATATATTACTTATTCTATACTCCTCACTATACGTATAAAACACTTATTAATTCTTTTATCTTTTATTTATATTATATTTTACTTTACCCACTAATAGTCTATAAATTAATAATGTTATTATCTTTTTTAATATATCAAGTATAAAGGCATATATATACTCCTCCTTTTTTAAAACCCCTTTTAGTTGCCCCGAGCCATTATAGCTACACTTTTTATTTAATTAGTATATAAATATATAATATTATTATAAACTTATTACGTAATTTAAAAAAATATTTTTTTACCTAATTTTACAAAAGTCTTTATATTATCTATTAAACTTTTACTAATGTAATAATACTACCTAAAGGCCTACTAATAAAATAAATTACTTATATAACCGGCTTACTTAGTAGCCTTATAAAATAAAAAAAAACTATACTTACTATTTTAAGTACCTACACTACTAATAAGTAAAAAAAATACCTACTATTTAGTTAGTAATACTTACTAGATAAGAATAAGAGTATATACTTATTTAACTTACGTGTCCTAGTAGACTCTTTAGAGTTTATAATACTTAAACCTTTTTTTTTAATTTTATAAGCGTACTAATTAATTTAGTGTATTTTATTAGTCTACTTTTTAGATTACTGTATTATTATTAGTTTTTGTAATAATACTAAGTCTTTTAGTTCTTCTTTATTAACTATTTACTTTTATATAGTCTTTATTCTATTAGCTCGAGATTTATATATAACTATATATATAATAATAAAAAATAGTAATATACTAGAAAGGGCTTTGAAATAGCTAAAAATAATATAGTTAAAAAGACTATTCTTTACTAAGAGATTATATACGTATCGATTAGTATAAAACTAGTTAATAAGTTATATATAGATAGAAGAATCGCGTTTTAATTAACTTTAAATTTTATTTTAGCTTAGTGTTATACTAGATTTAATACTATTATTAGGGGTAGTTAATATAATAGACGGTAATCTAGCTAAGATTAGTATAATATTAAAACGTTTTAGAAATAAAGATAACTTATAAAGATATAATATAATATAGTATTTTAAAGTAGGGATTAATAATATAGTATAAAATATAGAATAAATAGCTAACCTTATTAAAAAAAACTAAATATTATATAATAAGTACTAAATAACTATGTAATAACTCTATTAGTTCTAAAATTTATACGCGTAGTAATATCTAATCGCCTTATATATAATTATAAATAGTCATTACTAATAGTCGTTAAAATAATTATAAGTAGTTACTAATCTATAGATAGAGATTAAAATATAAGTATTATATTACTATATTTAGTAAAATATCTTATCCTCGCTAAAAGAAAGAAGTATAACTGTTAAAAATTTAAAATTTATATTATTTATATATAGTCTTATTAGTGTAATATAAGCTATATACTATTTATTAAGTTCTTATTATTACGTTATACCGTGGATTTACAAAGCCCGTAAAATATATTAAATATTTATTTATGTTAATATAAAATTAAAACTAATTATTTTATAAAATAATATTAATAAAATAGTTTTGAAGTTTTTAGATTTTAGATTTTATTATTTTAAAATAATATTAATTTTTTATATTTAAATTAAAAAGAAGTTTAAATTAATGAAGTAAAGTTATATAATATAATACTAACTAATTTATTATAAATTTAAACTATTTAGTTTTTTATTATACTTTATAAGTAATTTTTTATCTACTAAAAGTCATAATAGTTCTATAATATAAAAAATCTAAAAATTTATTACTAAATATACTATAATTACGAATATATTTATACATTAAAATAAATATTAATTATAAAATATATTAGTAAACTAAGTAAAAGAATGAGCCTACTTCTTAAAAAGGTTATAAAGTAGTATTAAGATTTCATATAATAAAAATACATAATTTATAAATAATATTTTACTTATAAAAGTTAAAGTCCATCTATACTTATAGGGGGGATAATATAAAAAAGCGTAATTAAAAAGACTAGTTTTTAAAAATTTAATAACTCTATACATATTAAATTTAAAATTTTAAAAAAGAAGATTTAATAGAGTAGCACAGTAGACAAGTACTTAAAAATATATAAATCTTTTATAATTCTTTAAATTTTAAAATAATTTATTATATTAGGAGATTAATTCCTCTCCTTACCGTAGTATTCTTTAAATACGCCTATTTTACTAGTAAAAGTAGAGTTTTTCGAAAGTATAGAACACTGTTAAAAAAATTAATATAAAATTATAAAAAGCTAAAATCCCCTCTTAGAGACCTGGATAAGTGTAGTATAAAATACTAAATATCTAAAGGTATTTAGAGGTATATTTAAACTAAAATTATTACCTTAAGTTAGATAAGATAAAAATCTATTTCTAAATACGCCTAGCATAGCGGACTAGACCGAATTAGGTTAAATAGATTAATAATTTAATTTAATTTAATTTAGTAATAATAGTTTAAATAATAAAATAAAGGAGAGAGACGTTTATTAAAATTTTAAAAAGGGATATATATAACTATTCTCTAATTAGATAGGTATACTAAACATTAGTAACTATTTTTTTTTTTAAAAAAAAAGAAGATTTATAGAAAAGGTAATAATATATAATATTATAAATTCTATATAGGCTTACTGTATTTATAGTCTTAGTTATATAGTCTTAAAGTTATAATATTTATTTATTTTAATTTAAGTACTTATAACATTTTAACTATTATATAAAATTAACTATTATATAAAATTAACTATTATATAAAATTAACTATGATATATATAATTTATATTCCCTTTTTTAAAATTATTATCGTAACGTTACGCGACTCTACACTAGCTATTTAAACTTTTACTATATTACGTAATTAATTAACTTTTAATAAGTTTTTTACGTAGTAATTATAATAACCTATCTATAAGCGCTAATAACCCATAATCTTATTAATAGTAAATAAAATATTAAAATAGAACATAGTACTGTCTATAGAATATATTTTTTTTATAATAATTATTAATTCTCTAATAGTAAGCTTCTATACGACTATCTTACAGTGCTATAGTATACTCTTTTATTATTATTTACTATTTATTACTTACTCTACTCTAACGTGTACGTATATCTCTAGGCTTAAGTAATTTTAATTATTTTAATAAGCTTTTTTTACTAAAACTTTACTTTTATTACTACTCTAAAAAAGGTTTATTTTATTATTAAAATACTATTATTATTACTACTATTACTACTACTATTACTACTACCGCCGCCGCCCTTCTCTATTTTAAATAAAAAAGTTTTACCTTTTTTATACTATTACACTATAAAGCCTACTATATTATTATATAATTAACAGTAAACTTTATTATTATTATAGGTACTTTTAAGACTAAAAATTATATTTATATTTCTATTAAGTAAAAAGAGACATATTAGAATTAAATTATAATTAAAAATATTAACTAAAAAATTTAGTTTATTAAATAAACTAGCGTACTATACTACGCAGATATAGAAGTTAAAGTAGTTCTTAATATAATATAGATAGTTATTACTACAAGTAAAAGCCTATACTATATACTAGAGGTTACCTAGTATACTAATTATTAGACGCTAAAATACTAACGTTATAGTTATAATAATAAAAAAAATTTTAAACTTTTTATATAGTATTTATAGAAAGGAAAAAGAGCTATTACGATAGTAATTTTAAATTTACTATATAGCCTATAGGTTTATCTATAGTTCTATCTAAAATAATAATAATTAATAAATATTTTATTACTATTTTATAGTTATTATTTTACTATTATTATAGCTACTATCTAAAAAGTTATTAATTATATTATTACTTTACTAGTTATAAAATTTACAAAAATCTATATTTAATAAACCTTAGTTATAGGGCCTATTTTCTACCTACTTATATTAAGTAAAGACATAGTATATACTAACTCGATACAGCTTCTTCAGAGAAACGTAAAAAAATATATAATTTATATAATTATTTATAGTATAGATTAATAATATCTTACTAAAATTATCTTATATTTTATAAAAATAGAAAAATACTAAAACTAAAAAAAATAGTATATTATATGTTATATAGTTAATACTTTCTAAAATTTTATATATAATTCTTATAAGAGAGTAAAAAGAAAAGACTAAATAAAAAAAATACTGTTTTAAAAGTTATATAAGTTCTTATTTAATAACCTAAAAAATATAAAAAAATAGTAGTTTTTTTTAAAAAAAACACTAGTACATTCTATTAACCCTATTTAGGGCTACATTAGGGTTTAGGGGTATAAAAGTATCCGTACATATAAAAAATTTTTAAAATTCTATTTTAGACTATTATAACTTTTTAATTAATGTATAAAATTAGTCTATTCTTATATATATAATAATGGGTACTATAGTCTATTATTATGTAATATAAGTTTACACATTAATATATTAGTTATATAATTATTAATAAAAGTTAAATTTTTTATTTTTTAATAATAAACTAGTAAATTATATATTACTAGTACTTAGTATAGTACCCTTATAATCTTATAAATATTTTATAATAGGTAGGAAGTAATAAAATATAATTATTAATAACTTTTTATACAATTTTTTTTTACTTTTTTTAAAAAAAAGTTCTTTTAATAACTGCTATACTTTTTAAACTTAAATCTATATCTAAGTTAGCCATTTTATTATTATTTAGCCTAGATTTTAAATAATTCTATAACTGTATTATATAGGTTAAATTACTCCCGAGTAGGAGTATAAAAGGCTTATTTATTTATTTTTATTTTATTTTTATTACGTTTTATTTTATTTAATAATATTATAAACTAATAACGTTATTATAGACTTAATATATAATTTAAAATACTATTTTTTTACCTAATTTTATATAAGTCTTTATATTACCCGTTAAACTTTCTACTAAGATAATAATACTATAAAGGCCCGCTAAAATAAATTACGTATATACCTAGCTTATCTAGTAGTTTTATAAAATAAAAAAAGCTATACCTACTATTATTAGCACCTATACTACCTATAAGTAAAAAAAGAAAATACCTACTACTTAGTTAGTAATATTTACTAGTTAAGAATAAAAATATATTTAGTATTACTTAGCCCTATAGTAACGCGTTACTTAATTAAAAGCGTTTTAAATCTTAAGCGCGTACTTTTAAACGCGTATTATCTTATTTACTTAATTTTAATATTATTTAAGACTTACTATAAGTTTCTTATACTATTTACCTTTTTTTATTTTTTATATACACGTTATCGTCTTTACTTAAGTAAAAAAACTTTTTTTTATACTTTAGTCTTTTTAGTAGTATACGCTAAGTACGTAATTAAATTTATAAAAAGTAATAGACCTTTACTCCTTAGTTTAGCTAATAGCTATTTTAGGCACTATCTTAATACGTTACTTATAAAAGAATTTATTAATTACTAAGGTACTATAGACTATTTTTAGGGCTAAAGCTATAATATTATTATATAGTTCTTATATAATTTTATTAATAAAAGGCGCGTCTATA
Source organism: Pleoardoris graminearum (assembly GCA_030770415.1). Taxonomy (NCBI): domain Eukaryota; kingdom Fungi; phylum Ascomycota; class Dothideomycetes; order Pleosporales; family Didymosphaeriaceae; genus Pleoardoris; species Pleoardoris graminearum. The sequence continues at coordinate 40,419 of JASEKS010000268.1, forward strand.
ATAAAGACAGATAATAGGTTTTTATTAGTAGCTTAAAGTATAACGGCAGTAATAGTAATAGTATAAAATAATTTAAAAAAAACTAAATAAATATTTAGTAAAACTCTAAGAAATAGAAAATAATATAGTATAGAGTGTAAGTAAATAGTTAAACTTACTAGCTTTAAAGGCTAGATATTTTATTATAGATACTAGATAACCGCCTAATAACTTTATTAGTCTTAAAGTTTATATACCTAGTAATACCTAATTACCTTATATATAATTATAAGTAATAATTACTAATAACTTTTAGAATAATTATAAGCAGTCGCTAATCTATAAATATAAATTAGAGTATAAGTATTACTATATTTAGTAGGGCACTATAGCCCTTACTAAAAGAAATGAGTATAACTTTTAAAAGTTTAAAATTTATACCATTTATATATAGTCTTATTAGTATTATATAAGCTGTTTAGTATTTATTAAGTTTTTGTTATTACGTTGTGCCGCGCCTTTATAAAGCTTACGAAGTATAGTAATTAATATAAGTTAAATTATTATTATAGACTGAATAAAAAAAATTAAATTTTAATTATTCTTAATCTAGATTAAAATACTTATTATTTTATTAATAAGGGGGTTACTGTATTAAAAGTACTAATATAAATTAATACTAAAATAACGTTTATAATTATAATATAATATAATTATATACTTATATATATCTACTATTATATTAAAACAAACTATAAAAAATGCTTTTAAGTTATTTACCACTCTTTATCTTTCGTTTAATTTTAGATATAAGAATTTTTTTTATAGTCCTTACTAGTAAAAGAAATAGATATATTAAATATTCTAGTAAATACTAAATAATCTATACCTTTTAACTATTTAGCATTCGAAACTTAAAGTATTATATTATAACTAATAAAATAATTAATATAATATATATTAAAGAAATTAAACTATAATGTAAAAATATATAAAGAGTAGTATTATTTAAAATATTAAAATAACTTACTTCTCTATTAGCTAATAGATAATTCTTTTGTAACTTTAATTTTATTTTTTATTATATAATACTTTTTTTTAATCTCTTCCTTTTATATAAATAACTTATTAGAAAATATTATATTATTTAAAACCTATATTTTTTTAAATAATATTTTAATTATATTTTAATATTATTATTATAAATTATATTTTTTTTCAATGTATATTAATATTTTAAATCTTATCCTATTATTTTAATTAAGTTTAAATTAATAATTCTATTTTCACTTTAAATTACTTTAAAATCTCTGCCACTACTAACTTTATTCATATTATTATTATAATTTTTTTTTAATCTATTATATAGTATATTAAATACTATTCGATATAATTTTTTAAGTAAATATAATTATTATAATAGAGGTACTTTATTTTAAAAAAAATTAATTTTAAAGTAAAATTTTTATTAATTATATTTATATTTTAAGAAAGCAGGAGTCCAGAATTTAAAAATTAAAAAGAAATTAATATATACTATAATATTACTAATGTATTACAGAATTAGTAATTATATAAGTTATAGCTAAAATCTTATTAATTATATAAATCTATTATTATATAAATTAATTATTATATAATAAATTCTAATTAAATATTAAAATACGTAACATATACTAGTCCTAAAATAATTTAGTTAAAATTTTAGTTAAATATATTTACTAACTATAAAGTTATAAAAATCTAAAACAGAAATTTAAAAATTACAAAGGGGGGACATTAGTAAAAGTATAATCGAAAAAGTTACTATTTTTAAAATAATATAAATTTTTAGTTATAAGGCCTAAAAATACAAAAAAATACTATTTTAAAGAGAAAGACTAGCGTATACTATTCTTCCTGTTAGGGACTGCTTACTAAGCCTCTAAGGAGTAAGCAATATTTAGTAAACGTAAAGAATTTTTAGAATAATATTTTAGACTATTATAACTTTTTATTTAAGGTGTAAAATTTGCTTATTTTTATATATATTATAATAGTAACTATAATGTATAAGTATATAAAATATTTTTATATATTTATATATTATTTATTTAATTATATATAAAAGTTACTGTTTTAAATTTTTAATAATAAACTGGTAATAATAAATTACTAGTACTTAGTATAGTAGCCTTTAGCTTCTATAACTACCTTATAACGGTTAGGAAGAGATAAAATATAGTTATTAATAACTTCTTATAGTATTTTATACTACTTTTTATTAATAACTCTTTTAAAGGCCTTTATACTTTATAAACTAGATCCTACTCCTAATTTAGCCTTTTTATTTTTATTTAGTCCTTGTTTTAAATAACCCTATATATTTTTTATAGGGGCTAAATCAGGACTATAGACTAGGCAAGGAAATAGTATAATTTTATTATTTTTAAACTAGTTTAAAATGTTCGTTGTTTTATAGATAGGGACGTTATCTTATTAAAATTGCCAACCTAAATTAATATTAAATAAAAAATTATAATCATAATATAATATAATAATATATATATATATATATATATATATTATATTAATAAAAAAAGAGGTAAAAAAGCATTATAATGATTTTTCGACACATTGAGTATAAAGGCATGCACATACTCCTCCTTTTTTGAAACCCCTTTTGGTCGCCCCGAGCCACCACAGCCACACTATTTGTTCGATTAATATACAAATATATAAATATAAAAGCATTATAAAACTTACCCCTTTTAATAGAGGGTTTAACCTTAGGTATAAGGACTTTATTTATATAGTCCTTACTAGTATAAAAAGTAAAAGAATTAGGTATTTTAATAAATAGTAAATTACTTCTACCTCCTATCTAAATTGCACTATAAACTTATAGGGTCGAATCTTATCCTATAAAATAATTAATATAATTAATATTAAAAAACTAAAACTATAACTTAAAAGTATATAAAAAGTTATATAATTTAATATTTTAAAAAATTAAAATAACTTACTTTATAATTAGCTAATAGCTAGTTCTTTTCTAATTTTATTATTACCCCTTTTTCTATAAAATTATCTATTTTAATATCCCCTTTATATTACTGACTTATTAGAAAATATAATTTTTTTTAAATTTATATTTTTTATATTTTTTAAATTCTCTTTAGCGTATTTTACTATTTTTTTAGCGTTTTCTTTATTTATTATTATTTTTTTTTTACTTATATTAATTATATAACCCTCCTCTTTTAAAACTCTACATAATTATCTTATTATAATCTCTAACTTATTTTCTAATAGTATTCTATTATTTTCTTTTTTAGGACTTTTAGTTAAGTCTCTATTAATAACTCTTTTATCTCTTTTAGTTAACTTTTTTATACCCCCTAAATAAACCTTTTTTATATTATTATTATTATTATATTTTTTATTATTTTTATCTTTAATACACCTTATAGCGTAATAAATAGTAGTAAAAGACTTTTATAAAGTCGTAGTAATTAAAGTAAAAGAATTATTTACTCTTAAAAGCAAATTAATATCGTATTTAAGTTTTAAGAATTTTAAATCCACTTTTAGGAAATAGGAGTTTAAGTTTATAAAAATTAAAAGATATTATAATATACTATAATATTAATAATATATTACGTAATTATTAATTATATAAGGCTTAGCACTATTATTATAATTAATATAATTTTATTATTAGATTACTAATATAGCTCGAAAATCTAGTCACGTAACCTATACTAGGCCTAAAAGAGTATAGTTAAAATTTTAGTTAAATATATTTACTAACTAAAAAGTTATAGGGACTTAAAACAAAGGGTAAAACAATAATTATATTTAGGTAATTTTAATTTATTACGTATACTAACTAAGTAGTAACTAACATTCTTATAAAAGTCTCCTAAACTCTCTCTTTAATATAATATAATTTATATATTTTTAGGCTTACTAATTAATGTTATATTAATTTTTAAAAATAGTAACTTTTTAGATTACGCTTTTTGCAATGTCTCCCCCCTGTATAATATTTAGGTAATTTTTATCTATTATATAAAAAGAGGTAAAGTGTATCGTCGAGATACTAGTTTAAAAAGGTTATTTTTCTAAATATAATTAAAAAATAAGCGTATATAAGAACTATAAAAAATATTTTATGTTAGATTAGTATAAGATATAGCTTAGTATACTAAAGTTTAATATACTACTATAGGACAACTATCGTCTCTACTCCTTTCTTTTCTTTAGGCCTGGCTGCTACAGTGCTGTCACAATTTTAATTTAATATATAAAATAAATAAGTAGTAATTAAAATACTTATAAAATTTTTTCTAGCATTCTTATTAAAACGGTATAATTTATATATATTTAGTCTTTATAATTAACTTTATATGAATTTTTCAAAACAGTAACTTTTTAGATTAATTTTTTTTTTAATATTACCTCCCTATTGGTTATAAATTATATCTTTTTTTAAAAACAATATAAAATATTACAAAAATACTATAATATATTTTATATATTTTTAATATTTTTATAATATTTTCTAAACTAATTACTAAATTAAATAATTATCTAAATATTAAAATAATATATAAAATATTCTATAGAGTTATATTTTTAAAGTAGTCTATTTAGACTCTTTATATCCGTTTTAGTTTACGAAATATTTAAGTTTTAAATAATTAATTTTTTACTAATTTAAAAAAAGCCTATAGCTTAAAATTAACAAGTTATATCAAATATAATATATATATATAAAATTTATTATATATATTGTTTAGGTTTTATTATTAAAACTAATGAAAAGAATATATTTATTAATTATATAAAAAGTGTAAAGACTACTTCTTATTTAAAATACTAGTGTATTTACTAACAATAATAAAGTAAAAAAATTAACTTATTTATTACTCTATGAGTAATATACCTATAATTATAATTTTATAACTATTATAGAAAATACTTTTTATAAAATATTTTATAAATTTATTTTATTATTATATTATTATTAATAGTATAAAAAATAATATTTTATTAAACCACTATTATATAAAGCTCTATAATATTAAATATTTTAAATAATAATTAAAAATAAGTGTAAAACTTATAATATATTTTTTTATATTAAACTTACTATTAGTAATTATTTAATTAGGAAAAAAAGTACTATATATACTATATAGTCTAATAATTAATTCTTAGAAATACTACGCTAAGCCTAATAAAAAAATAGTACTTACTAAAATCGGTATATAATAACTACTTAATCGTACTTAATAAATTTATTACTTAATAAAATTTTTTCTTTTATATAGACACTTAAACTTATATATTTACTCTTATAATCTAATACAAAGTAAGTATCTATAAAGAAATATTAATATATTAAGACTATAGTATATATTATAGTATTTATAATACTATTTATTAATAATAATTTATTATTATTTTATTTCTAAAGTATACGCTTCTAGTACGTTAGAAAAATAAAATCTTAATAAAATATATATTAGATTTTCTTTAGTCTGTACTATAGAGTGTAATATATATACTAAGGTTTTAAATTAAACTAAATTAATATACAACGTAAAGTAGTAGGTATATTAAATATAATTACTATACTACTATCTATTTTTATATATAACCCGTAAAAGTCTATACTTAAATAAAATAATTTTATTAATATAGGTGTAGACTTAACTACGTATAAAAGAAAACTATATTATTTAATAAATAAATGTAAAAATCTACTCTTTAGAAATATTACTACTAATAACTACTATTATAACCTATTTTTTACTTTTTTAACTTTATTTTTATATAATAAAATAAAAATTATTTTTATTATTATTACTTATTACTGCGTCTATATATAGGTAGTATAGCGTTTAATAATAATTAATATTTTTATTTATAATTATAAATCCTTTTGTACTAATAAAAATAGTTAATTATAATACTAATTATATTTACCTACCTAACTAGTCTACGCACTAAAGAAAATATTTAAAAAAATATATATTATATATAGGCCCTCCTAAAACTTTTAAATATAAACTATTTAGTATTTTTATAAAGGCTTTACTGTCTTTTATTTATTACTCTTTACCTATCGCCCTATAGGCTTTAAGCTTTAAGCTTAAGACGTTTTTACTATTACTTTTACTTTTACTATCGCCTTTACTATTACTATTATTTTTACTATTACTTTTACTATTACTATTACCTTTACTTTTACCTTTACTATTACTATTACCTTTACTTTTACCTTTACTATTACTATTACCTTTACTTTTACCTTTACTATTACTATTACCTTTACTTTTACCTTTACTATAATTTTTTATACTAAAGAGTACTTATTGTATTTATAAAATATTTATTTTACCTATTAACTTTACTATAAACTTTTTTTTTTTTAAATAAAGCTACGCTTTTAGCGTAGTACCTTTATTTTAAAAAAAATAACTAATATAGTACTTTTATATAGGTCCTATAAAACGGCTTTGCAATAACCTAAGTATAATAATAGAAGATAAACAGCGCGTAGTTATATATTAACACGCGCACTAAAAACGTGTTTGTTATATAATACTTAGCTATAATAAGTCAAAATAGTAATACGTAAGTAAGTATTACCTTTTAACCTAGTACTAGACGCCTATTTATAAAATAAATAAAAGATAAAGTAGAAGTAGTTAACTATCGCCGGTACACTATAGGGTATTAATATATACTAGCGCCCCCCGCTACTACACACACATAAAATATAAAAAAGTATAACTAGTAGTCTACTACGCCGGGCAGCTGTATTAGATTTCTCTATAAATATTATAATATAGCCGAACGGCCCTACAAAAGCAACGCACGTTACTATAAACTATATATTATATTTTTTTACCTTTTTTACTTTAATTATATTTCTGCCTATTTAAGCTACTACTATTAAAGTCGCTATTACTAATATTACTAATCTAATATTTACGATTTTAATTACTTCTTTTATTAATAATTTAATCGGCATATTAGGCTTGTATTTATTATTAAAAATAGCTATAATTTTATTATAATTAACTTCTCCGACTACTAAATAGATAAAATCGGCTATTTTTAGATAAATAAGGTACTTATACTAGTAGGGGTCTACTATAGTTATATTTTTATTATTTATAAAATAGCAGAATACTATAAAAATATTTTAAATAATTATACTAGAAGTCTTAAGAATAATTAGCATATATATTTTATCGTTATTAGTATTAATAAGAGGAGGACTGTACTATATAACAGTAAAATATTTAAAAAATAATATTTTAAATAATATCTTAGCAGGTATTGTTTTATTTAATAAACTTTTAACTAAATTAATTATAAAGATAGAGAAAAGATATATAGGTAGTAGTATCTACTACACTCTACGTATTTTTTCTTTATAAATAAATATAGTATTTTTACTAAACTTTTTTACTTTTTTAACTTAACGGTTTTTTTAGGGGGGGCCTACTAAGTATGCTAGTATATTAGTAACTAGTATAATACTATACTTTTTTTAATCTAGTTTTATTTAACTTTTTTAATATATTAATTATAAAGGTATATATATACTCCTCTTTATTTAAACTCCTTTTAGTCGCTTTAAGCCACTATAGCTATACTTTTTATTTAATTAATATATAAATTATTACGGTAAGATACCTTAGAGCTTACGTTATTAGCTTATAAAGTTCTTTAGAATAAAGTATTTATTTCTCCTTTATATATATATAATATGGCTTTTTAGCGCTGTTTTTTATAAAACTAGTTTTTACTTTTTAATTTTAGAATTTAGTAATTTTTAGCTTATTTTTTCTTTATAGTTATAAGTCTAGCGTTTTAGAAATAAAAAAAGATTCTCTTTACGTATCTAATTATTAGAAATCCTATTTTCTAAAGCTTTAATTAATGTTTTAATTTTTTATTTAAAAGCTCTTAGTTCTAGAGACCTAGTAAGTATTATTTTATTTATATACTAATAATAATTCGTATTTTTAACTATTAAACGCTAAGTAAGTTTTATAACTAATAATCCTTTAAGCGTTATAATATCTAAAACTATTTTATCCCTCCTAACTAATAATATCTATCTTACTAATTCGGCGAGCGAGCTAACTGAATATATATAGTTTAAAATATAGTATATACTTTACTATATTTAAAATCTTATTAATTCTAACCTTAAAAGCGTTAATAATGTTAATAATTTTTCTTAAATACTAGAGTTTTTATATATTATAGAAGCGTCTAATACTAAAATTATAAAAATTTACTATAACTATACTATTAAGATAGCTATATACTAAGCCTACTTAACTAATTATACTACTAAAGTAAACTAAGTAATAAATATTTAGAATTAGATTAGTATAATAGTAGCTCTAAAGCTTATAAACGCTATTTAAATATACTATACTATTAAGGGGGATATCTTAACTTATTTAATTATTTATTTTTTTAAATAAGAGCTTTTAACTACTAATATAGTAGTTAAAAATATTATATAATAATAATACTATACTTATTTAAAGAAAGTAGAATATAGAAGAATAACTGCTAAATTATAATATTATAAATAGAAAGCTTTTTATGTAAAAGTAGAAATATATAAGCTTAGTAATATTTAAAATAAACTAACTATTACTAACTTTTTTACTACTAAAGGCAAAAAATTAGTACCTAATTAGGTAAAATAAATACGTACAACTTAAGTCTAAAAATTACAGGGGGGTGAAATGGAAAAAGCGTAATTAAAAAAGTTATCTTTTTTAAAAAATTATATAAAATTAAATAATAAAGCTAAAAATACGCGAATAATACCGTTTTAAAGAGAAAGTTAAAGAGATTTTAATTACGATTTTAGTTACTGCTTACTAAGCCTACGTAAATAACTAAAATTACCTAAACCTAGCAATTTTTTTAACCCCTTTTTTAGGTTCCTATAACTTTTTAGTTAGTAAATATATTTAACTAAAATTTTAACTATACCCTTCTAGGCCTAGTATAGGTCACGTGACTAGATTTTCGAAGTATATTAATAATCTAATAATAAAATTATATTAATTATAAAAATATTGCTAAGGCTTATATAATCACTAATCACGTGATATATTATTAATATTATAGTATATTATAATATCTTTTAACTTTTATAAACTTAGACTCCTATTTCCTTAAAATAGAGCCAAAATTCTTAAAACTCGAATATAAAGTTAATCTTCTTTTAAAAGTAAATAATTCACCTACTTTAATTGCTACTACTTTAAATAAATCACTAAGTACTATTTATAACGCTATAAGGCGTATTAAAGATAAAAATAATAAAAAAGATAATAATAATTATAATATAAAAAAGGTTAAACATAGTAGCATAAAAAAGTTAACTAAAAGAGATAAAAGAGTTATTAATAGAGACTTAACTAGAAGTTCTAAAAAAGAAAATAAAAGAATATTAATAGAAAATAGTCTTAATATTACAAAAAGGACTTTATAATCCTTTTTAAAAGAAGAGGACTACTCTATTAATATAAGTAAAAAAAAACCAATAATTAACAAAGAAAACGCTAAAAAAAAGTAAAATACGCTAAAGAACAATTAAAAAATATAAAAAATATAACTCTAAATAAAATAATATTTTCTGATAAGTTAGCAATACAAAGGGGTAAAGCTAGAAGGAAATATTTTAAAAAAAGGGGTAATAATAGAGTTGGAAGAGAACTGGCTGTTAGCTAATTATAAAGTAAGTTATTTTAATATTTTAAAATATTAAAATATATAACTTTTTATATATTTTTAAGTTATAGTTTTAGTTTTTTAATATTAATTATATTAATTATTTTATAGGCTACGATATTACCCTACAAGTTTAGGGTACAATTTAGGTAAAAGGTAGAAGTAATTTAGTATTTATTAAAACACCTAATTCTTTTACTTCTTATACTAGTAAGGACTATATAAATAAAGTCCTTATACCTGAGCTTAAACCCTATATAAAAAGGGGTTAGTTTTATAATACTTTTTTACCCCTTTTTTTAATAATATAATAATATATATATATATATATATATATTATTATATTATATTATAATTATAATCTTTATATTAATATTAATTTAGGTTAGTAATTTTAACAAGATAACGTCCCTATTTATAAAACTAAGGACGTTTTAACTTAGTTTAAAAATAACAAAATTAAACTATTTCCTTACCCAGCCTATAGTCCTGATTTAGCCCCTATAGAAAATATATAGGGTTCATTAAAATTAGGGCTACTTAAAAATAAAAAGACTAATTTAGGTGTAGAAAATAGTTTAAATAGTATAGAGACCTTTAAAAAAGTTATTACTAAAGAGTAGTAGAATATACCACAAAAAGTTATTAATAACTGTATTTTATCTCTGCCTAACCGTTATAAGGCAGTTATAGAAGCTAAAGGCTACTATACTAAGTACTAGTAATTTATTATTTACTAGTTTATTATTAAAAATTTGAAAAAGTGACTTTTATATATAATTATATATTTAATATATAAATATATAAAAATATTTATTATATTAGTATAACTCAGTATCTATTATTATATATATAAAAATAAGCTAATTTTATACCTTAAATAAAAAGTTATAATAGCCTAAAGTAGGGTCCTAAAAATTCTCTATATTTACTGATTTTTTTTACCCCTAAACCCCTTAGTAAGCAGCCCCTAACAGGGTAAATCGAATCTACTAGTCTTTCTCTTTAAAACGCTATTTTTTTCGTATTTTTTAGCTTACTAATTAAAAAGTTATATAACTTTAAAAAAGGTAACTTTTTTAATTACGCTTTTTCCATTTCACCCACCTGTAATATTTAAAAGTAAAAAGCTCTCTTTAATATAAGTAGGAAGGATTTTTTAAATAATATTATAAAATAGAGGTACTAAAATACCTTTTAAGAGCTTTAAAATTTTTATAATATTTAGTAGATAAAGCCTGTCTTCTTAATTAGGTAGCTTATAACTAAAAAATAAAGGTAAGTTATACTAATACCCCTATAGACCTAAAAAATACTATTAGAAACCTACTAAATACTATTACTTATAGTTAATATTAATAAATATTTATACTAGTTATACTATATTACTTTTTAAAAAGGATAAAAAAGAGCTTTTTAAGTATTTTAAATTTAATAAATTTACAGCTCTTTATAATATACTTAAGTAAAAAAAATAGTTTAAAGGAAATATTATATAGAGTAAGAGATTTAATAAAATAAAATTCCCTAGCTCTTTAGTATATATAGTTATTAATTTTTTACTTATTATAAGTAGTAAATTAGAATAAAGTAATAGTATATATTTTATATAAAATTATAATACCTATACGCTCTGTAAAAGTACTATTTTTAATAATAGTACTATTTTATATCTAGTAAATTATAGATTTCTGCTTATTCTAGAATCTTTTAACAAAGCTAATAATATTTATATTATTAAAGCTAGAATATAAGCTTTTTTAATCTCTAATATAGAAATTTAAGTAATTAAAAATATTTTAAATAGCCTAAACGGAGATTCTATAAAGGACTTTATATTAAAAAATATAGCTATTATAAAAGGATTCTACCTAAATATAATATTTGAAGCTTACCTATATAATAAAAAATTTTAGTATTTAGGCTTAGATAATATATTACGTATAAGATTTTTAAAATAAAGTTTTATACTTACAACGCTTACTCGTAAGTATAATTTTATATTTAGTAAATATAAGCCTCTATTCTTCTATCCTTTAGTTTAAAGTATAATACTAGTATATTAAAAGCATTATTTATAATTTACGTATCTATATACTAATACTAAAGATATATAGTATTAGAAAGTAAAATATTTAAATTAAAAAGTTTTACGTACTTTAGTTTAAAAAGTATAAAATATTTATATTTTCGGTACTAAGTATATATATTATAAGTAATATTCTTTTATATATACGGCTTAGGTAATTTTTTAAAAACCTAAAAAAAAATTACTATAACTATACTAGTGTATTTTATAAGATTTTTTTAATATACCTAAAAAAAGGCTTAGAGAGTAGTAGATATTATTAGTTAAAAATAACTATAATAGAAGGGTTTATATATAAAATTTATAGGTAAAGTTACTTTTAGAGCTTATAAAAGTATTTTTAAACTTTACTACGTAGGTATATATCTAGTATATACTTAAAATTATAAAGATTTTTTAAGATAATAATATTATTACCTGTTTATAATATAGAGGATTATATTTTAAAAAATAAATATAAGAGCTTAGTATAAATATTAAAATACTATTTTTTTATATATATAAGTTAAACGGCGGCGCTAAACGCGTTAGTTAAAAAATTATTAATAAAGCTATTATTATAAGACTTAGTATAAACTTATTAGAAAAACTTTAGCTAAAAATTATAAAAGTAGTTATAATACTTTATAATATTAGTCTAGTAACTTTTAATAATATATAATTTTTAAATAAAATTCTTTATAGTTAGTTTAGGTAGTATTTTTATTACTATAAATCTAAGCTTATAAAGTACTAAATAGTAGATTTACGCCTAAATTAGAGTAATATATATACTTATAGTTATTATATATATCTACTAAATAGAAATTGCGCAGCTAAGTATAGTAGGTATAGATTTAAAATAAATCTATATATCTATATTAGATATTTAATTAATTATATAGTTTCTAATATCTATAAAATATAAATATTATTATTTAATTAGGGTATTATAACGCGTAATATTACGTTTAATAAAACTCTTTTTTATAAAAAAAAAGAAGATTAGTCTACTCTATAAAAAAAGGCTATAAAGTTTATAAATATTTTATAGATTATTAAGGTTACAGATATAGGTAAAGTATTTAATAAAATTTTTAATATATAAGTTTATAACTTTAATAAGCTAAGAATTAGTAGAAATATTATATAATTTAAATTATAGCTTAGGGGTGCTTTAGTATAAATCTTATTTTATTTTTTTAGCTAGTTAGGTAAGTAAAGCTTTATATAAGTAGTATATACGTAAGCTATTAGCGTAGTTAGCTAATAGCTATAAATTTATATATTATATAATATAGATATTAGTCTAATCTCTCTTTAGCCTACTTTAGAGTTTAAAAAATTTAGAGGTATAAACTCTAAAAAAAATAAATACTTTAGTATTTCTTATAAAGTGCACTTTAGTAAAAAAGTAAAATAGTTTAAAATAAAAAGTCTATAAGATTCTTAAATAGTAGGTAAAAGCTTATTTAATACTATTATTTAAATTAGTAATATAGAGCTTCTTTTATTAAATAAAATAATTAGTACTTATACTTATAAAATATAGAAATCTATAAAAGACTATAGCCTAATTACTTAATAAAGCTAAAAGTAACGTAAATTAGATTTTAAAGATTCTAATAAACTAAAAGGTAAAGATAAAAACTTTTTTAGTATTTATATATTATTAAGCCCTAATCTAGAGAGCAAGTTATTATAAAATATAAAATTTATAAGCACTTTACTAAATAGCGTAGATAGCTCTCTTTAGTATAACTTTATAAATATATTTATTTTTAGTATAAATCTTATATAGGAAGAGCGTAGAGAGTTTATAATTATTAATATTATAGTTTAAGCTACTATATAGAATAAGACCCTAAAAAAGATAATATTTTAAAATAAAATTTATATATACCGTAATAAGCTTCTAAAAGAGCTAGTAATATAAAAAGTAATTTTTTTATATCTACTTAGCCCGCTCTTTTACTAGGCTATATATAAAATATAGACTATACTTTTTAAAAAATAAACTTAGTAGATAGTTACGTATTTTAATAGTACTAAATATCTACTTCTACTTAAATAGATTTTTACTTATAAGTTTAATTAGGATAGTTACTTTATAAAATATAAAACTTATCTAGTTATTAGAGGTGACCTTTAATTAAAAGATATACTCTTATTAATATATATTATAATACTTATAGTACACTCTTTTTATATAACTATAGTAATTATAGTAAACTTTAATTTAAAAATTTATAGCTTAATATAATTAATACGTTCCTTAATATACTAATTAACCCTTTAAATTTAGTATAGTATAAACTATTTATTAGTTATAAATAAAATAGTAATTATATAAAGTTTAACTAAGTTCTATATAGCCTACAGGACTTATCTATACTATAATATAAAAAATCTTTTAGTACTTTAGCTAAGCTTAGTCTTATTTACTTAAAAATAAAGTTTTACTTATTTTTTAACGTAGATTATAAGATCTTTATACTTTTTTATATAAATAATATTTTACTTTTATACTATAAAATTTATTAGTAAGAAGCTTTTAAACTGCGTAATAAGCTTTTAAAAATATATAAAATAGAGGTACGTAGAGCTACAAAAAATAGTATTTTAAAATATAAGTAATTAGAAATTAAGAAGAGTAACTAATTACGCTAATCTATAATTTATATATTAAAAAGATTATAAAAAAATTTAAAATAGCTAATTTAGTACTTTTTTTACTAACGCTGTTACTATTAAAAAAGTTAATTAAAAATAAAAAAGAAGTAATAAAAATTAAAATTAAGGCGTATTAGAAGCGTATTAGATTTATATTTTATATTACTATTATAATATAATTAGATATAGTATTTACTATTTTAAAGCTTTTATATTTTTTAACTAATTTAAGTAAAGAGTATTTTACTATAGTAGAATATATAATTGCGTTTTTTTATAAATCGCCCTTTTAAGTAATTTAATATAGGGTATATAAGGGCCTAAAACTTATAATTTATTTAAACGCTTTATTTATAGATAATCTAAAAAGTAAATAATCTTTATATAGCTATATTATTATATTATTTAGGGGTATAATTATTTAAAAAGACGTAAAGTAGGCTACTATTATAATATTAACTACTAAAGTAGAGCTCCTTATGCTTAAATATATAAATAAAAAAATAATAGCAATAAAGCACTTTATTAAAAAACTTATTTTAGATTTTAGAGCTATATAGCGTATATTTTATAATAACTAATAAATAATTAGACTAGTTATAGGTAAATAGAAATATATAACTACCTATTTACGCTCTATAGATATATAAAATATATAGCTACGCTAGAAGTATTTAAAAAAAAGTTTTAAAATTAAATACCTTTAAATAAGTAATATACTACCAGATAGGTTAATAAAAGTTTTTATAATTTAGTAATTTTAAAGATTTAAAAAATAACTAAATTTTAAAAATTTATATAACAATAGAGCGTAAAGCGCTTTAAATTAAATATTAAATAACTTATTAGCTATTATTTATAATAAATAATTTAAAACCGTACTGCTTAGAAAAACTCTATAATAAAAAAATAAAAAAAATAATAAAATAATAAAAATTATATAATAACTCTAATAAAAAAGGTTTATAGATTAATAACTTTACTAGCTTATTAAACTTTTAAATAGCTTAAATACAGTGTAAAGTAATTTTATTAAAAATACTATCTATAGAGTTACTACCTAAATTTTTATTTATTTTAAGTATTTACTTAATAGCAGTTTATAATTTATTAAGCTTTATTATTTATAAGATTTATATTAGTAAAAGTTAAAAGAAGCGGATTAAAAAATTATATCTATTTATAAGTAAGCTTTTTCGCTTTTTTACTATAGAGTAGCTTATAATAAAATAAAAAGTGCTTAGTAATCTCTTAGACTTAAATAGAACTATAATTGTAAATATATAATTTTCTTAAATTTTCTAGATTAAGATATTTATATATATATTAGTTTATAGCTATATCTACTTTTATATATTTAGTAATAAAAGTTTTATATTTTAGTATTATAGTAATTTTTATTACTTTTACTAAACAAAGCGCTACCTAAATAGTAAAAATAAAATATTAAATATTTTAATTCTATAATCTATTAGTAATATTAAACTACTTA
Source organism: Pleoardoris graminearum (assembly GCA_030770415.1). Taxonomy (NCBI): domain Eukaryota; kingdom Fungi; phylum Ascomycota; class Dothideomycetes; order Pleosporales; family Didymosphaeriaceae; genus Pleoardoris; species Pleoardoris graminearum. Next base: position 56,399 of record JASEKS010000268.1, read on the forward strand.
AATATTATTTAAGAGTTTTCTAACTCTTCTAATTCTAATATAAAAGGATAGATAAAGTTTAAAAAAACTATAAACTTAAAAGGTTAAAATATTTTTTATTAATATAATTTTTATTACTATAGTATAATAAAGTCTATAAAATAAATAACTTACTATTTTTATTTTTTTTAAATTTACTTTTTAATTTACTTTCTACTATAGAGCGCGGCCTATATTATAAACTTAACTTAGTAGAGTTTAAAAAAGCTAAATTAAAAAAAGTACTAATAGTATCTTACGTCTAAAAAGCCTAAACTAGAGGAATAAGCTAAGTAGATTTAATAATTTTAAAAAAATTTTAAATTTTTTATTAGCGTTAAGCTTCTCGTGCGGTATTTATCTACTTATAAAATAGTTAATATATAGTAGTTATAGAGCGTAATATAGGTATAAAACTAAAAAAATTACTAGTATTACTAAAAAAATTTTTTAAAGTTTTAGAGAGTAAATTATAAATAATAATTAAGACTATTATAGTATCTAGACCTATTTAAAGTAAAGTCTTAAGTAGATTTTATTAAATTTATAATAGTACGTAAAAAATATTTTTTAAAAATTAAGAGATCTACAGAACTACTTAATTAAAAAAAGTAAATAAATCTAATTCTATTAGGAACGTAAAATAATCTTTTAAAGTTTATAGTAATAGCGTATTATTTTATAAAAAGAGTAGGTAATCTTTTAAACGTTATAGTATAAAAGCTTTTATTTAAGTTATAAAATTTTTTTTTAAGGCTAAATAGCGCTTTAGTTCTACTAAACTGCCTATTATTAGTACTTCTTATACTTTTTATTTTTTTTTTTTACTTACTTCTTCTTGCGGAGCGTAATTATAGGCTAAAAAATAGTAATAAGTAAAATACTAAAAGCTAAAAAACTAAACTTTATTAGCTTTTTACTAACTTTAATAAGTTTATAATACTTATAATACTATTTACATTTTAATTATATTTAGATTATAGACTATAGTAGTATAAAAGGGATCGGAAAACTATTAAGTAAAAATTAATAAAATTTTTAAGAGAAAGAATTAAAAATTAGAAATCTAGATAAACTCTAAAAAGTAGAAATTAAAAAAAGTATTATAGCTTACTATAGTTATAGTAGTAATAATATAAATAATTAACTTATAATACTTATAATAGTTAGAGAGCTTAAAAAGTTATTCTAAAAAATAAAATTAGATAAAAGAGTATAGAAACAGTACAGATAGTATAAAAAAATATAAAAATAATAGTTAAAAGTATAAAAAGAGTAAAAATTATTTTAAAAAAGTTAGTAGAAAGATTATATAAATACTTTTTATATTACTAACGCTAGCGCGCCTATTATAATTAGTCTTTTACTTTAAAGCTTTATTACCTAGCAATACTATCTACTAAAATTTTACTCTAAAAAGCTTTTTTTAAAATTAATTCTATAGCTACTATAAGCTTAAAAGAATTAATTCTTATTTATTTAGACAGTTAAGCTATCTCTATTAGCTTAACTAGGGGGTATATTATAGTAAAATACTTTAGAGCTTACGTTACTAGCTTATAAAACTCTTTAAAATAAAGTATTTATTTCTTTTTTATATATATATAATACGGCTCTTTAGCACTTTCTTTTATAAAACTAGTGTCTACTTTTTAATTTTAGAATATAGTAATTTCCAGCTCGTTTTTCCTCTATATAAATATATAGAGAAATTACTAGATAAAAATATAATATAAAAATTACTATAGCTATACTACTATATTTAATAATTAATAAATAAGAATAAGTTATTTATTATGTATAAGAATACTAACGCTAATAACTATAAGTTAGTAAAATAAAATAATACTATAGTTTTTTAATAAATAACTAAATATATTAAAGATTATAGTCTATAGTATAAAAAGTATATATAATTTTAATTAAAATAATATAATAAAGATATATATATACTCCTTCTATTTTAAAGTTCCTTTTAATTATTCTGAGCCACTCTAGTGACACTATTTATTTAATTAATATATAAATATAAAATAAAGTAAAATAAGAATTACTAGTATATAAAAGAGTGCTATAGCTTAATACTATAAAAAATATTTAAAGATAAATAAAAAGAAATTTCTAAAGAAAGAAAAATAGATAACTAGACTGGCAATTAGGTTAGGGTTATATAGACCACTTTGGGTCGTATAAAGTATAGAATATTAAAGTGTTTTTTAAAAAGTTAGTATATACTTTTTAAAAAATACTTTAATATTCTATAGTCTATACGACCCAAAGTGGTCTGTGTGACTCTAACCCATTCGCCAGCCTATAGATAACTAGTATAATAGAATATAAATAAATAACTTAATATATAACTAAATAAAATAAAATATTTAATATTAATTCTATTATTATAACTTTAATATCTTCGGGTCTTTCTTATAATTAAACTTACATTATATATTATAGAATAAATATTATAATTTTAGAAATAACAAATATATTACTATTATAAGTACTTAATTATTTATTTAAAATAGTTTATTACGTTAACGTATATAGATTATTATTAATTATAATTATAATAATAACGCGTTTAGAGAAATAATATAAATAATATATATAAAAAAATACTTAATAAAAATTATAAATTTACTAGTTTAAACAAGATTCCAGCGTACTATAGGGACGATTTAAAAATAAATAAAAAATAAAAGTTTAAGAATAAAAGTATAGTAACACTTAAATTTAAAAATTAATACTAAACTAATGTTTTTATAGTATATTAGTAAAATAATTTACTAGTATTTAGTAGTAGGCAGGAACATTATATTAAGTTTAACTTAGTATAAATCTATATTTAACCTTACCTTTAATCTTAAACTTTATATATAGCTATATTAGTAGTAAATTATTATATATATATATATATTATATTTATATATTAATTAAATAAAAAGTGTGTCTGTAGTAGCTCGAAGTAAATATATATATATATATATGTGTGTGTGTGTGTGTGTGTGTATTCTATTATAATTATACACCCTATAGATATAGGCCGTTATAATATACTAGCTATATATATTCTGTTATTAAGTACCTGCTCTAGTATAGAAGCTAACTATAAAACCTGCTAATTATATATTTAACACTATACTTAACAGTAAACCGTCACAACCCTGTAGCCGGAGCGGGTCGGCTATACTCCTTACTAATAGTGGCAAATAGTAGAGAATTTTAAAAATAACGCCACTTTACAGATTTAAAACGTAAATCTTACTAGTACTTCAGTAGACGTTTTCTTACATCGCTATAGTTAAGGTCGTAGTAATTAAAATATATATTATATTAAAGTACTATATATAGTAGCACTTCTCGTTGCACAATAAAATTCTCCTCCTTTTACCACCTCCGCAGATGGCTCGCAGAGGCAGAGAACAACACATTAGGAACTTTAATAGAAGCCTGGCCGAATATTCCAAATATTTAGAGCAACTTATCCACTATTTACGGGCACATGGCAGTAAGTTAGACATTAATATACAGTGCCTGCTCTTAGTTAGCCCTCGAGGCAGCAACTCTCTAGAAGCCTTATTTTTTAACTTAAAACTGTAGAATCTTAAACTAATAAAGCCACTAAACTATCTATTAAACCGTAGAAAGCTACAATAAGAGAATTTTAAGTTAAGTACCTAGAGATAAAGAAAATTAGTTAATTAAAGGTAAATAAGTCTAGTCTTATATTCTAGTATCTAGTAATATATAACTCTATATTTTTGCGACGTAATATACTTATAGCTAATTTTAATACTAGTCTAGTTATATAATAAGATAATTAATAAAATTAATACTAAATTCTTATATAGTCTATATACTTTAATAAAATCTAGTTTTATAAATAATATAAAATTACTAAACGTCCTATCTATATGGTCTATATATAGTAACTTTTTATAATTAAATATTTTACAATTTTTAAATCTCTTTTAGAGTACTTTTATAAGATTAATTTTTTACTTTTAGTAGTCTTATAAAGGATATTTTATTAAATAGTATTAGTACTATTTTTAAGTAGTATTAAAAGACGTACTATTCTTAGTATAAATAATAATATAGTATATAATTATATTAAAAAAGTTATATATATAACTATATTATTTTATTATATGTTTTATATTTTTTATACTTATTTAGACGCGGCTAAACTAAATTATAAATATATTTATTAAAATTATTTTTAAACTACTTAATTTTATAATTAATAACGCGGTAATTACGTATATAGTATACTTTAAAATAATTAACCTTTTAAATATTATTTTTCTAAGTTATAGTATAAACCTTTTAGACTATAATATATTATAGGATAATAAAAAAGAGCGTAATTAAAAAATATATTATTTTTAAAAATATATATAAAATTAATAACAAAACCTAAAAATACGTAAATAATACCGTTTTAATATAAAAATTAAGGAGAATATTATAAGTCTTCTTTCTACTAGTTATTAATTATATGTAATATATTAAAATTACCTAAATATAATAATTTTTTAAATTCCTCTTTTATATTCCAATAACTTTTTAGTTAGTAAATATAGTTAACTAAAATTTTAACTATACCCTGTTAGGCCTAGTCTTAATTACGTAATTATAGTTTTGAAGTATATTAGTAATCTAATAATAAAATTTTATTAAGTATAAAAAATAAAATTATACTTATATAGTAAAGGTATACCTATAGTCCTCCCTTTTTAAAACCTCTTTCAGTTGTTCCGAGCTACTACAGCTACACTATTTATTCGATTAATATATAAATATAAAATATATACTTGTGTAATTACTTATTACGTAATATATTACTAATATTATAGTATATTATAATATTATTTAGATATTATATATCTAGAGTCTTATTTCCTTAATATAGTACTAAAATTTTTAAAACTAAAATCTAAAGTTAATTATCTTTTAAAAGTAAATACTTTACTATTGTATATTACTACTACTTTAAATAAATCACTATATACTATTTATAATACTATAAGGCGTATTAAGAATAGAAATAATAAAAATAATAATATAAAAAAGGTTAAATAAGGTAGAGTAAAAAAGTTAACTTAAAAAAAGAAAAAAGTTATTATTAGGGACTTAACTATAAGTTCTAAAAAAGAAAATAAAAGACTATTAAAAAAAGATAGTCTAAATATTATATAAAGATCTTTATAAAATATTTTATAAGAGAAAAAGTATTCTATTAATAGAAATACTAAACAATCGTTTATAAATAAAAAAATGCTAAAAAAGATTAAACTCTAATAAAAAAAATTAAAAAAATACAAATTTAAAAGAAGTTCTATTTTCTAAGAAGTTAGTACGATAAAGGGATAGAGTTAGAAGTAAATATTATAAAAAAAAGCGTAGTAATAGAGTTAAAAAAGTATTAAATATAAGCTAATTATAAAGTAAGTTATTTTAAATTTTTAAAATGTTAAAATATAGAACTATAAATATATTTTTAAGTTACAGTTTTAGTTTTTTAATATTAATTATATTAATTATTTTATAGGCCGAGACCTTACTTAATAAGTTTAGAATATAATTTAGGTAAGAGGTAAAAGTAATTTAGTATTTATTAAAATACTTACTTTTTTAACTTTTTTTACTAGTAAGAACTATATAAATAAAGTTCTTATACCTAAAGTTAAACTAAGTATAAAAAGGGGTAAATTGAAAAAAATATTTTTATCTCTTATTTTATTAATACAATAAAATATATATATATATATATATATATATATATAATATATTATATTATAATTATTATTTTTATATTAATATTAATATAGGTTAATAATTTTAATAAAATAACACCTCTATTTATAAAATAATAGACGTTCTACCGTAACTTAGTTTAAAAATAATAAAATTAAACTTTTTTCTTACCTAGTCTATAGCCCTAATTTAGTCCCTATAAAAAATATATAGAGTTATTTAAAATCTAGACTAAATAATAATAAAAAGACTAATTTAGTTAAAAAATTAAGTTTAAATAGTATTTCTTTACGTTTATTTATAAAAGCTGTATTAACTTTATATATACTACGCTCTTACTAAATATAGATAAGTAAAAATAGAAGCGCTATAACTAGGGCCTATTAAATATAGAATTTTTTAAATTTTATAGTAGTAAAATAATTACTTAATAAATAATTACTTATTAGGCAGTAGCTGTAATAACAGTAAAATAATAACTATAAAATAGTAATAGAGTATCTATAGGTTATTATTATTTTAGGCAGAACTATACACTATATAGCACGTTTAAAATAGTAAACGTATTAGCTTTCTTTCCTTCTTATAAATACTATATATATATATAAAGTTTAGAATCTTTAATTATATCTATAACCTTAATTTTATTTTAGTATTTAACGATTAGTCTATCGAATAACCTCTAGTATATTATATAAACTTTTACTAATAGTAATAACTAGCTAGATTATATTAAAAATTATTTTAACTCCTATTTCCACGCTGTATAACAGGCTAGTCTATTAAATAGACTAAAGAATTCTTTAATTAATATTTTTAATTCTAATTTAATCCTAACGCGCCTTTTCTTACTTAAAATAGTTATAATTCTTAAGTTTAATAATACCTATAAGAACGCTAAGGTGTACTTTAGATTATATAGTAATATAGTAAATTTTATAGTATAATAGTATAAAAGAGGTAAAACTTTTTATCTAAAATAGGAAATAGTAATAATAATAATAGTAGTGATAATAGGAGCGCCTTAATAATAATAAAAAATAACTTCTTTAAAGCAGCGAAGAAAGTAAAACTTTAGTAAAAAAAAGCTTATTAAGGCGGTTAAAATTATTTAGACGTAGGGATATATATATACGTAAAAGTAGGGGTTTAAAGTAGGTAGTAGATAATAAAAGAAGGGTATACTATAGCACTATAGGGCAGTTATATAAGAGATTACTATTAGGGAGTTAGTAGTTATTATAAAAAAAATTAAAAGATTTTATAAAGAGTAGCTTTAATTACTATTTATTTAAAAAGATTATAGGTTATTAGTATTAGTAAAAAAGTTATTATAGTTACTATATAAAAAGCTTATTAAGAATTAGTTAATTACGTAATATAGTAGAAGTTTAAATAGTTAGTCTAGAGTTATGTAACGTTACGGCAATAACTCTAAGGAAGGAAAGTTTAAATAGTATAAAGGTCTTTAAAAGAATTATTATAAAAAGTAAAATAAAATACTTTAAAAAATTATTAATAATTATATTTTATTACTCCCTAACTATTATAAGGTAGTTATAGAACCTAAAGGCTACTACAGTAAATACTAGTAACATATTACACGGTGGTAAAAAAAAAGACTAATTAAAAAAGATACCTTTTTTAAAATAATATAACTTTTTAATTAGTAAGCCTAAAAATACGAAAAAAAATATTATGTTAAAGAGAAAGACTAGTACACTTTAATTACCCTATTAGGAACTCCTTACTCAGGAGTGTAAGGATAGTAAAAAATTAGTAAATATAGAAAAATTTTAAGACCCTATTTTAAGTTAGTACAACTTTTTATTTAAGATACAAAATTAGCTTATTTTTATATATATAATAATAGATACTAAGGTTTATAAGTATATTAAGTATTTTTATATATTTATATATTAATTATATAATTATATGTAAAGGTCACTTGTTCACATTTTTAATAATAAACTAGTAAATAATAAATTACTAATAGTTAGTATAGTAGCTTTTAGCTTCTATAACTACCTTATAATAATTAGGAAGAGATATAATATAGTTATTAATAGCTTCTTATAGTATATTATTCTACTTTTATATAATAACTTTTTTAAATGCCTTTATACTTTATAAACTAATTTCTATACCTAAATTAGTCTCTTTATTATTAGTTAGCCTAGATTTTAAATAACCCTATATATTTTTTATAGGGACTACATTAGGGCTATAGACTAAGTAAGAAAATAGTATTATTTTATTATTTTTAAACTAGTTTAAAACGTTTATTATTATATAAATAGGGACGTTATGTTATTAAAATTACTACCCTAATTTAATATTAATATAAAGTTTATAATTATAATATAATATAATAATATATATATATATATATCTATTATTATATTAATAAATATAGAGGTAAAAAAAGATTATATAACTTACCCCTTTTTATTAATAGTTTACTTTTAGGTATAAAAACTTTATTTATATAATTCTTACTAGTAAAAGAAATAAAAAAATTAAGTATTTTAATAAATACTATATTACTGCTACCTTATATCTAAATTATATTCTAAACTTATAGAGTAAGGTCTCAGCCTATAAAATAATTAATATAATTAATATTAAAAAACTAAAACTATAACTTAAAAATATACAAAACGTTATATATATTAATATTTTAAATAGTTAAAATAACTTACTTTATAATTAGCTAATAGCCAGTTCTCTTATAACTCTATTATTACTTCTTTTTTTATAATATTATTTTTTTTTATCTCCTTTATATTACTAACTTATTAGAAAACATAATTTTCTATATATTTTTATTTTTATATTTTTATATTATTTTTAATATATATTTATCTTTTTTTAACATTTTCTGTACTTATTATTAGTTTTTTTTACTTATATTAATAGAGTAGGCCTTTTCTTTTAAAAAGGTTTATAAAATTCTTTTTATAATATTTAGACTATTATCTATTAATAGTCTTTTATTTTCTTTTTTAGAACTTCTAGTAAAGTTTTTATTAATTACTCTTTTAGCTCTTAGAGTTAACTTTAAAATTCTATCCCTTTTAATTTTTTTTATATTATAATTATTATCTCTTTTTCTTATGTTTTTTATAGTATTATAAATACTTTACTAAGACTTTTTTAAATTAGTAGTAATTTAAAAAAGAGAATTATTTACTTTTAAAAGAAGTTTAACTTTAGATTTAAATTTTAAATAATATAGCGCTATTTTAAGGAAATGGAAGTTTAAGTTTATAGAAGTAAATAGATATTGTAATATACTATAATATTAATAATATATTATATAAGTAGTGATTATATAAGCCTTAGCAAAATTTTTATAATTAATATAATTATATTATTAGATTACTAATCTACTTTAAAAATCTTATTACGTAATCTATACTAGGCCTAAAATAGTATAATTAAAATTTTAGTTAAATATATTCACTAACTCAAAAGTTATAGGAACCTAAAAAGGGATTAAAAAAATTGCTATGTTTAGGTAATTTTAGTTTATTATAGGTAATATATATAACGTAGCTACGATTCTAATAATAATTTCTATAATTTTCTCTTTAAAACGGTATTATTCCCGTAGGTTTAGGCTTACTAATTAATTATATATAAATTTTTAAAATCGGTATCTTTTCTAATTTAGTTTTTTTTTCACCCCCCTGTAGAGGTTTTTAATTAACTAATATTTTTATTTTAAAAAACAGTATATAGATAAAGAGACTAATAAGGGTTTAGTTAAGAGTCTAGCTAAGTAGTATACGTATATATAAAAAAACATTAGAATAGTAAAAAAAGTATAATAATTTAAGTCTATCTCCTATATCTTATATAAAGCTTTACTTTTATCTTAAATTTTATATAAGACTTATTACCTTAGTAACTAAAATTATACGTATAAGTATAAGACTAGTATTAAGAATACTTATAATTGTAACCCGTACTAAAATATTTATTTAACTAATATTTTTACATAATAATTAGTATAATAGTAGCTAAAATTATTATAATAATAATATACTAAAGAGCTCTATAATATAATCTACTAACTTTTTCTTTTCTACCTTAATTTTAAATAGTAATACTTTAGTTTTTGCCTAAAATAGCTCTAAAATAATAGTAAGCATAAAAAAAAGAACGTAATATATTATATTTAAGGCTATTACTACTTTTAATTTAATAGTAAGTTTTAATAGAATACTTATAATATTAAATAACCAAGTAAAAACTACGTAGACAAAAATAATAGTAATAAATATAAAAAGGGCTAACCTAGTAATTAAGTAATATTAAATATATAGAATAGTAACTTTTATTCGAGTACGCTCTAAAGGCTAAAGTTTTTTTTAAAATTTTTCCTATACCTTTTTTAGTTAATCCTAAAGGGATTTTTTAAGAGTATTTAAAAGAATTTAAATAATATCTAATAAGTTTTAAGTAATATTTAGTACTAGATCTAAAAAGCTTAGTAGTAAATTTTTATAAGTTATATTATATTTAATACTAATATAAATCTCCTTTATATATAATAAGTCAATTAACGTACTTCGCGAGCTTCATGAAGCCGCGGGTATATAATAAGTAATTTTTAAGAATATATTTTTTAATTTCTTAAATAGGAGTCTTAATAGTATTTAAAGGGCTAGTTATAATTATATTTTTAATACTATTAGTTTTACTATAAATATTTTATATAAAAGTTATAATAGCGCCTAAAAGACAAGTTATAACTATATTCTTAATACTATTTACTTTACTCTAAATATTTTAAAAAATATTATAATTTTAAATAGTATACAACTTCTAGAATAGACTATTTAGAAGTATATTAGTTAAATTAAACTATAGTTTTAATTCTATAAGCTAATCTCTTTATATAACAGTAGAGAATATAGTCTTATACTTAAAATTAGGATACTAATTTTAGTATTGTCCTTACTTAGAATCTGCTCTATTAGCCTAATAGAAACTATAGTAATAATAAAAATTATTCGTAATATTTTTATTTTTCGTATTTTTGTAGTAGATCTATGTAAAAAATATTTACTAATATATATAATTTATAGTAAATAGTTTCTAAAAATTATATTTTTCAAATTAGGAATATGCTCTTTATTTACTAATTTAGGTTAAATTAAATACGTAGTTGTATTTTCGATCTTATAATTATATTAAAAATTACTTATTAGTTATATCTTAGTTACTAGCTTTAGTATAATAACTTAATAGAAAACTTAAAAAGGTACTTATAATATAAAAAAGAAGGCTATAACTATTTTTAAAATATAAGATATAGCGCGTAGTAAAAAAATAAAGTAATAAAATAAAGCCTATAAAAAGGACTCTTAAATTATATAAAATAGTAACGGGTAATCCCTATAAGGATAGTAACTTAAAAAAGTAATAGATTAGGTACTAGTAATAAACGTAAACTAGCCCTAAAGTCTTTAATTAAAAAATAATACTTTTAGATACTATTCCTTTAAAATAAAAAAAATTTAAATAAATATATAAACCTAAAACTACTATATATCTTATATTACTCTCTATTACTAATAAAGAAAATAAAAAAGTAAAAGGTATAAAAAGAGTATTTATTTAAGAATATATCTAGACTATACAATTTTAGTTTATACTAATTAGAAAATAGATAAGAGTCTTTTGTAAAAGAATATTAAATATAAAATTAAAAATATTTTAAACCTATTAGTCTGTATAAAATTATAGATATTATTATTACTATTATTATAGTAATTATAATTTTTATAATTTTTTACTTTATTTTTATAAGAAAAATCGTCTAATATAGGTTAAATGTTTTAAAATTTAGTATACTCCGGCTAATATTTATTCTTAAGTTATAAAACGTACTATATAGTAAAATAGGTTTATAATTTAAATTTTTTAGACCTTCTATTTATTTATATATAGAGTAATAATACTATAGTATAAATTTATATATATTATTATTTAAAGCACTAGTTTCTAATAGAGAGTTCTATAGTATTAGGTTTACTATTAATTATTTTTAGTAGGCAGGAGCGCTACTATAGCAACTGCCTATAGGAGCGTTAAGTAGATAAAGAGAAGTAGTAATTATAAGTAGTTATATAACCTCTAGTAGTTAATTAATTATTATAATTATTATAAAGGCATACACATACTCCTCCTTTTTCGAACCCCTTTTAGTCGCCCCGAGCCACTATAGCTACACTTTTTGTTCGATTAATATACAAATATATATAATTATTTTATTTAAAGGTTATAACTTATCGTACATAGATTAAATAATTAGAAGTACCTTATTAATAAATAATTTAGGATTTATTAATTCTGTAGTAGTTATCTATATAGTATATTAGTTTCTAATAAAGAGTAGTTTAATATTCGTTATACTATTAAATTAAATATTAAAATTATTTAAGTTATTAATCTTTAATAAAATTATAATACAAGAAATATAATTTTATATATTTATAATAGAGAGATATTAAAAATATAAAATATTTTATTTTATAATACTGTATATCTCGTAATATTATAAAGAATTTTATAATTATATTATAACTTTAAGTAAACTTTTTAAAGAGTTATATATTATTTTAATTAATATTCTTTATTATAACTTACTATGTTTAGTGTTTTTACTCGTCTACCTTACTAAGAGAAAAGTTTATTTTTAAAGCTATTTGTATACTAGCTAGATCTAAGGACGTAAGTCTAATTATTTATTAGCTCTATTTAATAGAGGTATTTTTTTACCTCTTTACGTCTTAGTTTTAACTACTTTTTACTATAAATTATAAGATTCCTATTCTTTCTCGTTAAGAATTTATTAATATTAGAATTAATTAATCTAAGTATTAGTTTTAGACTAAAGAAAAGGCCTAGAATCGTAATCTAAGAGTTAATTAACATTTAAGGATATATAGTTAATAATATTTATTCTACTACTCTTTTTATTATCTAGTTTTTACTATTAATATCTATATTTCCTCTTAGTAGTATAAAGTAAACTAAGCTATATTATATAATAATTCTATTAAACGGTTTTTTTACTTTCTTTAACTAGCTTAGCTAGAAGAATATATATTATAACTATATAATTTTAAATATTATTAAAAATATTACTAAATATTTTATTTAAGAGAATATAAACTATAATAGTTAGTACGGATTCTTTAAAGATATTAAAACTAGTATAGGCGGCTTAAGTTTAAAAAAAAATTAGGCCTAAAGTTTTAAAATATCTGTTAGGTTAATATATAGCGCTTCTTTTAAAATCTGCGTTTTATTTACTAAAAATTTATAGAGCTTTTATTCTTAGTTAAACTAAATAAGACTACAATAAGGTTTAGCTTAATTTAACTTTTTATATTTATATTATTTAATCCTTTACTATTTTAGATTTTATTAATTATATCGTAAATCTTTTATTTACATAATGTAAGTATTTTTTTATTACTAGAATTACCAGTCTCTGCTAGAAGGGAGAAAAATATTATTAGAGTATTAGTTTTATATTTAGATTAATTTTAACTTTAAGTCTATAGCTAGTATATACTTATAAAACTACTTTTTTTTCTTAGTATTAGCGTTAGATACTTTCTTTAAGATATAGTCTAAGTACTTAATCTAGATATTTAACCTCTAGATAGCTATATACTATTATATAATGTTTAGAATTAAGTCTTAAGCTATTTATTAACGCTTATTTAAGAGGTTATTATTATTAACGTAAATTATATATCGGTAGCCGTATAACTTTCCTTTATTAAGCTTTTATAGTCTTAAAACTTAGCAAGATATATTATAATTTATTAAATAGGTTAGAGGTAGTATTTAAGATAGTATATAGCTAGTTTTTTAATTAAAAAAAGGGTCTTAGCTAAATCTAGGGTAGCTTATAATAGTATTATTAACTTATACTTTAAAATAGTAGCTATCTATTATAGTCTTAAATATAAGGTTACTATAAAATCTATAGTAAGATATAAATTTAATATAGGTAGTATATACGTAATTAGTGCTATAGAACTTAGGCCTAATATAAAACTACTCTACGAAGATAAAGAAAGTAAAAGAGCTAATGGGTAATAGAGGAGATTTAATTAAAGAACTAAAATAGAGAAATATATTAATTCTAAAGCTTTACTAATAGTAAAAAGCTCTATATATATATTTTAGTTAAATAGAGGTCTAACTGTATATAAAGCTCTAATTAATTAAAAACTAGTAGTTTTAATAAAAGAATATATATTTAAAATATATTTTATATTATTTAATAAAGAACAGACTAAGATAGAGCGTTAGATATTATAAACTAAAAATTACTACTTTATTATCTTAATATTAGGCTAGCTATATTAAACTAAACGATTTTAATAGTACTATATAATAATTTTTATAAAAGTATTTTAGTTTTAGACTACTTTAGATCTATAAAACTTATATAGATACTTAAACTTAAAATATTATAAAGCTTAATATCTAGAAAGAGAATATATAAAGATAATATTAAATTATTACTTTACTTTAGCCTTTTTAGACTCTAAAGTAATTATTAAAAAAAATCTATAAGTTAGTTAGAAAATTTTAAAGCTAGCTATACTAGTACTCGTATAAATAAGATTATTTAATAAGTCTAACTTATGTTTTTCTACTATTATCTACCGCCTTTTAGGGCTAAAATAGAGTCTACTTAATTAGGACTTTAAATAGGCCGTACTTAAGTAAGCCCGGATATACTAATATAATAAAATATATATAAGCTAAAATGATTATAGTCCCTTATAGTGCTTAATAAGCTTTAATATAGTTTATAGTTAATTAAAGTTAATAATATACTAGTAAGCTTATTTAGGTATAGTATAAGTTAGTACTACGCTATACTAATTAGCGTAAAGGTAGAGTTTAATAAAGTACTTATAGTAGTCTATAGCTATAAACTAAATTATTTTTTTATTATTATTTTAACTTCCTTAAAAACAGTATATTATTACTTAGTTTAGCTATTATTTTAACTATAAAATTTTTAAAAACTAATTAAGGAGAGTCTTTATCTATATATATAGCAGAAAAGCCGAAACTAAATTTATTATTTATATACTATAGCCCTTTAGACGATGTAGATATTAGTAACTATATATAAATTTTTCTTAGTAGTAGTATTAAGATAGGTAAAGCTTTTAATTAGTAAGCCGCTTTTATAAATAAAATTATCTTTTTTTTTATAAATAATACTTACTATATATGTTAGGACGATAGCTTAAAATAAAATATTAAAAATAAAACTGTTTTTTATTAAATAGATTAGAAAATAATAAATCTTAATAAAACTAATTTTATTATTTTTTATTTTTATTTTAATACTATTAGTCTTGTCTCTCTAATAAAACTAGGCCGTTATTTTTAATTTAGAAAAGTTATTATATACTATTTAAAAAAAATATAATTACCGTAAAAATGTTTAGTATTTATATAAAAAAGATAATATTTTATTATTTAATAAGTTTAATAAACTCGTTAAAACGGTATTTATAAAAGTTAAAAAAATTTTAAAGGAAAAAATATTTATAGAAGTAGTACTATAGTTATTTTATTTAACTTTAGTTTTTTTACTAGCTTTATTATTAACTTATTTTTTAGGTTCTATTATTATATAGAAATTAGTAGAATTATTAGTTATTAATTATAAACTTATTAATTTTTTATAAACTAGTTTTTTATTTTTTCTTAATTTAAGTACTTAGCTTAATACTTACGCCTTACGCTATATAATTAAACGCCTATAATATTACTAAATAAATTAATTAAGATTAAAGGATATATATATATATAAAAAGAGTGCCTAGAAATATGTCTAGACTACCTAATATTAAGAGGATTTAATTTAGGGACCTAAAAGGATTATTTTAGTACTAGTGCTATTTATAGTATAGTTTTTATTATTAAACTTTTACAGTAATATATATTACTTTTACTATAAATTATATTTTAGTAGTAATTAGTAGAATATTTTATAAATATTTTATATACTCTAAAGACCACTTTTTAATATTATATAATAATATATATACTTATACTATACGTTTTCTATCTAAATAAGAATACTATTATATACTTTAAAATATTTTTTTTAAGTTATAAATAGCTTAAGGCAGTTAAACGTAAACTTAAATTATATTGTATTTTTATTAGAACTAAGCTTAGTACGCTCCTTTCAACGAAAAACTTAATGAATATAAATAATTTAAAATCTACGTACGTAACACTTTTTTTAAGTAATAACTTTAGAGACGTAGTATATATAAGAAATTTTTTTATAAACTCTCTAAAACTATATAAATATATTTAAGGTACTACTAAGATTATATTTAATAATAGTATTATTTTAAACGTTACTAATATTTTATTCTTTTTTAAAATAGTACTTATAAATACGTAAAAGCTACTATTTAATTAAAATATATTTTCTTTAATATATTTATTTTAGAAAAGTATTAATTTTGTATTTAGAGTACTAAAACACCTCTTTATTTTACTAACTAAATTAAAAATTTTAGATAAATAGTTTTTAGTTATATAGGTTTTTTTTTTTTTTTTTTAAATAAACCTTATATTAAGGCTACCTAATTATTAAGGAAAGTCCTTTATCTCCTAAGCGAACTAACAACCAGCTCTTTAATTCCTAAATTAATATATTACTAAATAAAGTTATATTAAATTACTAGTCTATTACCTAATTAGGACTAGTTCGCCACGCTAGTACTATTTAGGAATAGATTTTCATCTTATCTAACTTTAGATAGCAAGATATATCTAAGAATGCAACGTATTCCGAGCAGGGATTTCAGCTTCCCGTAGCCTTATATTAATTCCTTAGTAGTGCCCCGCACTTCTAAAAACTCTGTACTTTACTATGTAAAGTAAGCGCGTTTAAAGAACGCTGCAACAAGGAGAGGAATCGAACCCCTAATACGCAGAAGACCTCAAAAATTCAAGAAATCTTAGCATTTCCAGGCACATGCCCACTGTGCCACCCCGCCAGTTATATAGTTAATATATTAGAATAGCTTTTAGATACTTAAATAATAGTTTAAAAACTTTAAAACATATACTCTATATACTATAAATTAAGATAAATTTTATAATAAAGAGATTTAATTAATATTTATTTTTAGATTATAAGATATACTCTATCGTAAAATAAAGTATAGGTATATCTAGATTAATAAAATATTTTTTTATTTTTTTAGTACGCTAAATTATTTACTTTAATATAAAAATACTAAGAAGCCTACTTATAGTTTTATAATAATTGGGTTACGCTTTAAAACTAGTTTTAAAAAATTATAAAAAGGTAAAAGGGCCTTAATAATAAAATATTAAAGTTAGAAAATAGGCTAAAGCGAGATGAAAAGTGGGCTAAAGCGAGACTAAAATTAGTTTTAGAATACTACTAAGTATACTCTAAAATAAATAATATTTTAGTTTTATAGTTAAGGCCAGTTCTAATATAGTTAAAACTTTAAACTATATAAGTTAGAACTACCTAATTAATTAATAAATACTAATATCTTCTACTATGTATCGCGATACACTATATATTAAAATAAATAAAGAATATTTTAATTTTTAATAATTATAAAATCTATATATATAATAAATATTATTATAGTTTTACTAACACAGCTACCACAGCCATACTATTTATTTAATTAGTATACAAATATATATAGTTTTATAAAAATAATTTACTATAACTAATTTTAAATATCTATAATTTACTTTTTCTATAATATTATATTTATATTATCGCCTCTAAACCTAATTTATATAGCGTTTATTTTTATAGTTTAATAAACTTTTCTCCCTATTACACTAACCTTAAGTTTTTATAATATTAAATTTTTATATAATAATCTTATCTAAGCCCTAAAACCTCTTTTTAATAATAAAAAGTTATTATTAGCTCTATTCGCACTATAGAGTGTAATTTTATATAAAACTATTATATTAATTAATACCTTTAGTAGAGGTAAACTATTAATTTTAGTTAATACGTAATAATACTATACGTTTTACTTTATATATTTATATATAATTTATTATAATATAGATAATTATATAAATTATATTATATAAAGAGAGGTAAAGTGTAGCATTAAGACACTAGTCTAAAAAAGGTATAGGCTAAAAAAAGTTGTTCCCCCAGATATAGTTAAAAAATAAGCGTATATAAGGATTTTAAAAAAGGTTTTTATTTTAGTTAGTATGGGATTCGAACTTGTAGTCTCGGCGTGTGGCTTGGCGGTATAAATTATATAAGCGTTTAAACTATTATAAATCCAACTTAAAATAGCGAGTAGTATTAAAATTTTAAGAGCTTAGTATTTCTTTAATTAATTAACGCGTTTTAACCACTTAATATAGCTATTATATAACTTTAAAATATAGTCTAACGCCTAGTAATACGTATAATATAATAATATACTATTTATATTACCCTTAAGTCCTAAAATCTACTATTATCCTCTTCATTAATTATAAAATAAAAGACTTACTTAAGTCTACTACGTTTTTATTCCTTTTTAAGCCTACTAGCGCTGGCTCTTAGACTAAATAGTAACTAAGATTTTATTTTAACTTATTAAAGGAGATTATAATAAAATAGAAGAGATATAAAATAAATAAAATATAGATAGCTCTAAAAATTAAAGCCTACGCTTTAGTAAGTAGATTAAGTATTACTAGTGTAACGTTGTTATTATAAGTATATATAAAGGTAGAAAGCCCTATATATTTTACTAATATAGCTATTATATAGTTATATAACTAAAAGTTGTTTTATATAACCGCTATAATTATAAAAACGATAAAGATATTTTTTAGTTTAACGTTTAGTCGTTATAAAGAGTTTTAAATTTATATTTATAAAAAATAAGTACTAGTAGAGCTATAGTAGTAGTTATACTTAATAAAATTTTATACTATCTAAAGCTATATATAACACTCTTCTCTTTAACTATATTTATAAACTATTGTCTCTAGCGTAAAGTTAGAGTAAAAATAGGTTAACTATACTTTTAGCTAGTAGTAGTAACTATTAATACTATACTACTTTAGCGCCGTAATTTACTACTATAATATCTACTTACTATACTATTTATTTATATTTTATAATTAAGTCCGATGTATACTATACTATAAGTAAATAAAATATATAACTAATATTATTTTATACCTTATATACCTTCTTCTTAAACTTTTACTATTAGTGCTTTTTTAGGAACAACTTTGCTCTAGATAATCTAATTTCTAGGGGGCTAGAATTGAGTAAATAGGTACTATTATCTTAAACTTTATATCTTAGTTTATATTTTAAACTATAACTTAAATTATTAATTATATATCTATGTAATAACTGCTTAAGTAAAAGCTAATATTTAAGTTATTAAATAGTCTAGTTCAAGAGTAGTAGTATAGCTAAAAAAAAAAGCCCTTTTATAAAATAGTATAGCTTTTTTATACTAATCCTAATAATATAACAAAAAGGTAAGATAGTATATACTAGCTAGTATATTTAAGTACTTTTTTTTAGTATCTTCTCTCTTCCCTTTAGCACTCGCCGGTTTATTATTTTAGCTATTTTATATATTTTTTTAGAATTTTAGTACTAACGCTAGATTGCTTATACTAGTTAGTATTAAAAAATACTTTTTTCCTAGTACCTTTTTATATTCTTTTAGCGCTCACTAGTTTATTACTTTAACTATTTTATACTTTCTCTAGTACTACAGCACTAATACTAAAATACTTTTATTATTTAGCGTACTAACTATATTCTGTTCTACTAAATCCTTTTTAGTTTTTACTATTTTTTTTACTATACCTCAAGCCTCTCTATATCGTCTCTATATATTTAAGTACTGTCTAGTATTATAAAGCACTTACGCCCAGTTATATAAAAGTTCTTTCTTAATAAACTTCTTATTAAACATTAGCGCTATGTAAAAAAAAAGTACCTAATATTTTACTTAGTTCTTAAAACTGCTACTAGAAACCTCTTTTACTATTAGGGCTGTAAACTCTTATCTCTACTACTCTAGTTAGCTATTAGCACTAGACTACTTTTATATTACTAGCTATATAAGTGCGTATATTTTAAAGTTTCTACTATTACTCTAGATAGAAATAAAGTAGAATTTTTTTAAAGTTACTATATTATTTTTATATTTATTATCGTCCTTACTAGACTGTAATATAATATCGCCACTTAATAAGTTATTTATTGCTTACTAATACTAACTACTAGCGTCTATTTACTTAGCTCTATCCTAAAGTAAATCCGCTAGTATTCCCTACCGATTAAAAAAGCTTATAAGTAAAAGTAAGTTAGCGGTAAATAGCCGTATCTATTAAATATACTTAAAAGAGATCTGCTAAGTAATAAAAATAAAGTTTTTTACTTTTAAGTTGTAATAAAGCTATCTCTTATTATAAATTAAAAGGCTCGTTTACTTATACTTGCTTTTTTAAAACTCGTTAAAGTACTATCTTACTAAATAGTAAAATACTCGCTAGGTAATATAGGCCGCCGCCTATATAATAGCGAGCGGTATATACTCTAGTATTATAGTAAGTTTATTAATACTAATAAAGTCTTTATCCTCTTTAAGCTTTTTTTAAAATGTAAACTAGCTTATACCTTATTTATAGGCTATACGCTAATAATATCGCGCCACTCTATAAGCTTAAATATAGTATTTTAGTTTTATATTATTACTAAAACTAAGTTATACTTACTATATAAAATATAAAAGCGTAGCAGTTTAGGGCCGCTTTTTTAGTCTAGAGCTTTATCTTACTAAGCCATTAAAATATTTTAAAGAAAGTAATTATTATCTACGTTATTAAGTATAAGCAACTACTAATTTATACTACTATAAAACTAGTTATATACTAGCTTAAAAATATTTACTTTAGAGTTCTACTATCTAAATATCTTAACGCGGTTAGCTATATTATAATAACTTTACTTAAATTTTACTATATTACTAGTATATGCCTAAAGTATCTACGTCTCTACTAATCGCTTACGCGTCTAGTATATATACTTAATAATAAGCTATAATTTACTACCCGTACGTGAGCCCGTATATAAAATAAATAAAGTATTTCTATTTATTTTATACTATTTAGACTACTAGGCGCGGCCTATAAACCTACTATAGTATATTACTAGTAAATATTATTAAATATTATTTTTTAATTAATAAAGTTAGCGTTGCGAAGAAAGGATATTATAGTAAATAATAATTATATAGTATACTATACGCTATAGAGCGCTATTATATATTTTAATAAAATAATTTATTTATTATTTATTTATTAATTTTAATACACCTTCTCTTTATTTATTTATTTTATAAAATTTTATATAGTCTTTTTATAAAAATTTTTATATATAAACTATTTTTTTTAATAATACTATTTAATTACTATTATAAGTTAATTAAATATAAAAATATTTAGTTAAGTATATTACTTATTTAGATTAAGTAAACACTATTTACTATACTAAAAGTATATTAGTTTAAATAGCTTTAGTACTTATAAGCGCTAATTTTTTTTATAAAAATAGGTTAGGCGTAGATTAATTTATTTAAATTATAATAGCGCCTATTATATATATTTATAGTTTTACTATTTCGTTTTAAATAAGCTTTAGATTAGGTTTAATATTAGTAGTAAAAAAAATCTTTTTTAATAACTCTGTAAATATTAATATAATAATTAGAGTTACTATAACTAATAAAATAAAATTATATTAAGAATATAAAAAATAAAAAATTAATAAATATAGATATAGTAAAAATTTATATACTTTTATATATTATTTTTTATATATACTATAGTTCTTTTTTAGGGCGATAGCCTTAATACTAATTTTATTAAATTAGATTACCTTTATAGCGCTGCTGTCTTGTGCGCGCGCGTATTAAAGCCTACAGGGAGATTGCGGCGGACGGGCGCCGTGGAGTCTCAGGCGGCTCTGGTGGGGCTGCTGTTAGCGCTGGCTCAGACCCTGCGGCAGATCCTCAGATCCTTCCGCGACGTACACGCTACGATAGGAGCGACTTGCCTAAATGGTAGTTGTCCGTCTGCGCCTCTGTCTGACGTTAGCACCCGAGGGCTGAGTGTGCATAGTGTAAGCGGCGTACCGATGTGGATATCTCTCTGCGCGGATTTGATGATAGTGCCCTTATTGTTAATGGCAGACATCTTCAATTGATTCTCTTGCATGCGCTATCGCGGTGAACGTGAAAGGGGAACAGGCTGTTTTAATGCGTGTGCTTGTTCTACCTGAAGATATTGAGGCGGCCTATTCGTGTGTGTATATTTATGTTTTTATTCTATGGCCTATAAGGGTAAGCGCAGAGAAAGGCAATATAGATAGAATCAGACAGGGGGAGATGTTGTGTCTCAAAGCTCAGGTCGACGGAATTTGAACATCTCTCTTTCATGCTTCGAGCATATATCTCCACGAAGATGTCGCTAACCGGGTTCATTTTATATTTGTCCATCTCAGACCAGGTAGTTCCAAATGAATACGATGCATCCAGGGTCTTAGGCTCTGATCAACCCGGCCAGTATCAGCAGCTTCTCCTTCGTATTTGCTATCGACGTCTTGCACGCTCCTATCACGGTTTTCTGATTCGTCATGCCGGATTCCAAGCATTAGCACGGCAAAGAACTTCACCAGGCTACGGCTTAGAAACACGCGAGCCAGTAGTTCGGCGTCTTCGCCTTCTAAGGCGAAATGTCCGAGTTTCATGCCATGCTGGGCGACAATCACCTGCTCAGCGCTTTTGGTCTTTGCCAAATGCACATTCAGGATTGGTTGAGTCCCACGGAAATGCTCACTCATCTCACTCGTGTCCGCGTCGGCCATTCCTGTTCCCGCTCCCGCTCCCGCCACCGTCTCAGCCCCCACCCCTTCCTCCGTGCCACTCACAAGCCCATGTGCTTCACAGGCTGCATTATATAAGCTCAACATACGCTTCGCCGCCATGGTCAGCACCATCAAAGACTTGGGGTCGGTCCGATAATGTTTGCCGCCCACGATGTCAGCTCACTGATCAAAGACAAGGGCGCTAACGCTTAGAATGTTTTAAGGTAGACGTGTGCCTGCTTTTTGAGCTTCCACGACGGTTTGGAAAGCTGTGTAAGAGCAGCTGCAGCGCCAGTTGACGAGCGTCTTGTGGAGGGCCTGAGTTGAGCTCGCTCAGTTGGTATGCGAAAGTTAAATGATAATGGGAGAAAGCTCCCGGGCGTCATACAGAATCGGCGTTTAGGCTGATGGTGATGCGAGAGGGTGTTGTCTTTTGATTCTGGTGGTGCTGTTGCTCAAATTGCATGAAGTGTGGGTTTGGCGATGCGGCCATGGCTGCTTTTCCTAATCATTATGAGTCATAATGAGTTTAATGGGTTGCGAAACCTTAACTTAAATCATTGGGCGGCTAAAGTAGGTTGTTTTGAAGGATTGCGCACCTTTTGAATGCATCAAAAAGCATCATACCCCCTCTATTTTTTCTTACTTATACCAAAACGTTATCAATCATGTCTAAACCTGACCCTTCCCTGCCCCAGGATATGTCTGTCCAAGCCAATGCCTGCGTATATTTCAATTCAAAGACCGAGATGGCACAACATTCGAAGCTAAAAGAACTTCCAGCACAAAGCCTTCCGAGAGGCCGGTTTGAAGCATGTGTACGATCCTGAAAGCAAATCCTATCAAGAGCGCATTTCATCTTATTGGTCTGTCAGTGCGCAGCTGAAGCCAATCTGTATTATACAACCTACTTCAACGGAGGATGTGGTTAAGATAATCAAGACACTAGTCCAAGACCCTGTCTGCGCGGGGATCAAATTCGCCGTTCGAGGCGGAGGCCATATGTCGTGGGCTGGTTCAAACAATATTGACAACGGCGTAACGATTGACCTTGGTTTGATGAATTCAATTGCATTAGACAAGACTAAACTTATTGCATCTATTGGGCCTGGATCGCGTTGGGGAGGGGTGTATGCCGTTTTGGATCCCTTGGGATATACAGTCGTAGGCGGCCGTGCTAGCTCCGTGGGCGTTCCCGGATTCCTCACTGGTGGAGGGAATTCTTATTTCACCGCTCAATATGGCTTTGCTACTGATACGGTGAAGAATTTTGAAGTTGTTCTTGCCAGTGGGCAAGTTTTAATATCCCTGCGTTTGAACCATTGGTATTGCTATGCAGTCTTGTGTTTCGGCACCTGGTAATATGTAACTCTGTATATTTGCGACGCAATACATATTGCAGTCTAGTTATACGATACGGAAATTAATAAAGTTAATACTAGCCCCTTATACAGTCGCGCTCAGAGACTTAGTATATAAAATAGCCTATTATCGCTAAATACCTTATCTATATAGTTTATATATAATAACTTTTTATAGTTAAGCGTTTTACTATTTTTAATCTTTTTTTAAAGTACTTTTATAGCGTTTATCTCCCGCTTTTAGTAGCCCTATAAAGGATATTCTGCTAAAGTTAGCGCTATTTATATATATAGTATTAGGAGGCGTATTTTCTTTAACGTAGATAATAATGTAGTAGATAATTATATTAAGAAGCTAGACTTAATACTATATTAATTTATACTTCTTATATTTTTTTCTACGCGCCTAAACTAAGTTATAAGTATATTTATTAGAATTATTCTTAAACTTCTCGATCTTACTATATATATTAACCTTATAATTAATATTACCGTAGTTACGTATATAGTATATTTAGAAATAGCTAATCTTTTAGATACTATTCTCCTAAGTTATAATACAAAACTCTTAGATTATAATATATTAGTACTAACTATAGCTATTATCCTGCTATTTATTTTAGGTCCTGTATTATATTATATTTTTTATATATATCTTCTTTGCAATACATGTTCGCAGTAGCGTTATTAGTAAAGGGATTTATACTTATAGTAGACAGTTTAATAAAAGAAAAAGAGTTATAAAGTCTATTTTACTATATAGGCGGCTAGTATACGACTTAGTACCAAACTTTAACAATAATAATATAAGAAGGATATATAAACTATAGGCAATCGTGCGCTTAATAATAAAAGCCCTATCTTAGGCCGCCGACAGTTTAATAAAGGAGAAAAAGTTATAGAGTTTATTTTACGCGGCTAGTATACAACTTAGTACTAAACTTTAACAACAATAATAAAGGATATGCGAACTATAGGCAATCGTGCGCTTAACAATAAAAGCCCCACCTTGGGCCGCCGGTAAGGCACTGGACGTATTGCCATGCTGAAACCATGCCCAGTGAAGTGGTCAACGCCAACTCAAAAGAAAACAGCGACCTCTTCCAGGTTTTGAAGGGTGGCGTTGGTTCAAACTACGGGATCGTGACCCGGTTTGACATGCAAGCCCTTGCGGTCACCGACTTGTGGGGTGGAACGGCCAAGTACGACAAAGCGACTGGCCCCAAGCACATCGAAGCACACATTGATTGGGTGAACAACCTAGAAGTCTATCCTCAAGGCAGTACTCTTCTTTCCTGGAGCTACATGCCAAGATTCGGTGACATCGTTATCATTAACGTATATCACGACACAGCAGGGAATATCGCTCCACCAGCCTTTGACAAGTTCATGGCTATCGAACAGACGTTCAATACTTTTAGGACTGCGAGCCATAAGAGTATGGCTGATGAGCTTGAGCAAGCTTCTGGATACCGGTGAGCCAAAGTCCATGACAGTTCTGTACATGCGATTACAATACTGATAAACACGTAGGAACATATGGTTTACTACAACGGTTCACAACGATCTCCGGATTTACAACAAGATTGTCGAGCTTCATGAGCAAATGGTTGATGAATGGAAGGGTAAGGCTCAAGACCCAGATTTCATAACGCAGTGCGTGTTCCAAGCACAGCGTAGCCAACGGTGGCAATATTATGGGCCTCGATCGCGAGAAAGACAATGTTGTTATGATCTTGTTTGACATCGCTGTCAAAGGGGTCGATCTGGAAATTGTGGCACAAGAGACAATCAAAAGGTATGGCGCAAAGATTGAGGAATTCGCTGCTAGCGTTGGTGGGCTTGCGGACTGGAAGCATTTGAATTACGCTGGCGGTTTTCAGGATCCACTTGCGAGTTATGGGGAAGCCAATGTAGCAAAAATGAGGGCGGCATCGACGAAGTACGACCACAATGGTGTTTTTCAGAACAAGTCGCCTGCGGGATTCAAGATATCGAAGAGTGGTACCGCATAGAAGAGCATTCTCCCAAAAGTGCGTCAAAGAGGCAGATACATGTTTCAACCATTTGAGTCTATATTATGGTGAATAATGTAGCGAGAATTATAACGTTAGCTGTAAGCGAACGCCCGGACTCACCAAACGCCAGGTCCGTGCCTTAGCGGCGGCCTAAGGTAGGGCTTTTATTATTAAGCGTATAATCGCCTACGGTTCTTATATCTTCTCTTTTTAATTATTATTATTAAAGTTTAGTACTAAA
This sequence comes from Pleoardoris graminearum, assembly GCA_030770415.1. Lineage (NCBI taxonomy): Eukaryota > Fungi > Ascomycota > Dothideomycetes > Pleosporales > Didymosphaeriaceae > Pleoardoris > Pleoardoris graminearum. The sequence goes on from JASEKS010000268.1 coordinate 82,784, forward strand.
TTATATACTAGCTCCCTTAAGTAGTATTAAAAGACGTATCTTCTTTAAAGTAAATAATAATATAGTAGGTAACTATATTAAAAAACTAAATTTAATGCTCTATTAACTCCTTATTAATATCCTTATTAATATACCTAGTAATATACCTAATAATATACTTATTAATATACGCCTAGACTAAGTTATAGATATATTTATTAAAATTATTTTTAAACTTCTTAAATTTATTATATATATTAATTTTATAATTAATATCTTTGTAGTTACGTATATAGTATATTTAAAAGTAAGAGACCTTTTAAACGGTATTCTTCTAAATTATAATATAAAACTTTTAGACTATAACGTATTAGTACTAGCTATAGCTATTATTTTACTATTTATTTTAGGTTATATACTATATTATCCGTATATTTTTTTTATAGTATATAGTAAGTTTATAGTAGTATTATTAGTAAAGGAATTTATACTTATAGCAGTTTAATAAAAGAGAAAAAATTATAAAATTTATTTTACTATATAGGCGGCTAGTGTATAACTTAGTACTAAACTTTAATAATAATAATAGTTAAGAAAAGAAGATATAAGAACCGTAGGCAATCGTGCGCTTAATAATAAAAATTCTATTTTAGGCTGCCGCTAAGATACGGACGTAGTTTAGGCGTATCTAGATAAGTATAATAAATATAAAAATATAATAAAGTAATATAACTATATATATAACTTTTTAATATAGTTATTTACTATATTATTATTTATACTAAAGAAAGTACGTCTTTTAATACTACTTAAAAATAATATTAACGTTACTAAAATATCTTTTATAGAATTACTAAAAGTAAGAAATAAATACTATATAAGTATTTTAAAAAAAATTAAAAATAGTAAAATACTCAACTATAAAAAGTCGCTATATATACACTATATAAATAAAATATTTAATAATTTTATACTATTTATAAAACTAAATTTTATTTAAACGTATAAGTATAAAAATCTAATATTAATTTTATTAATTATTTTATTATATAACTAGACTAATATTAAAATTTACTAACTATAATTATATTACGTTATAAAAATATAGAGTTATAGGTTACTAAATACTATAATATAAAATTTACTAAACGCTCGACACGTAATATTTATACTATATTTTCCTTTTTAGATAATAATAATATACGTACACGAGATAACTGTATTCGTAAAAGTTAATAAATTTAATAAAATAATATTAAAATTATTATTTAGAGGTACAAACTATAGTTAAAAGTAAAAATAAGTATATAAAAACTAATATTTTTTACCCGTTTACTATATACCTATTTATATTCTTTATTTCTATTTCCGCGATTATTATACTATTTAATAATAATAATAATTATTCTAACTATAACTATACTACTATTTTACCTAAAAAGATAATATATTAATAAATAGTTTTACGAGCTTTATACTAATACTTTATTTAATTTAAGGCTCCTTAAAAAAGGTAAAAAATAATAAATTAAAAAAAATTTCTATTAGTATATATATAAAGCTAAGTACAACTCTAAAGGCTATTTAAAGCTAAAAATTAAATTTTTTATACTAGTCTAACTACTATACTACTATTTAAGATTAGAATTTAATATAAATAAGTAATTACCCCTTTTTTATAATAAATAACTAACCTTAATAGGACTTCTAGTATAGTATATTAAAAATAAGCTACTTAAAATTAAAAAGCTTTTTAAAAAGAAGTATAAAAAATATTTTATAAAAAACCTATAAAACCCGTTTTATTATAACGTACTAATAAAAGAAAAAAAAGGGTACTTTAACTTCTAAAAGGGGTAAAATACTTTAAAAAATAATCTACTATAATCTATAATTAGTTTGTTAAATATAGATAATAAAATTACTATATAAATTATTATAGGAAAATTATTATTATACTATATTATAACGCGTCATAACTAAACACTATGCCAGAATTAAGTAATACGCTTACAGTAGTAGATGCACTGGAACCAGGAGAGAAACTTGTATATACTCATATTGCAGAAAATCATGGTGTTTCTCGTACAACGTTGTCGCGCGCGCGCACCGAGACGTGCAGGTCCCCCGACACGTCGATATCTTTAACAGCAAACTCAACGACCAGCAAGAAGATGACCCAATGAAATATATAGAAAAGCTAACTGCGTGTCACTTGTCACCTACAAGGAGTATGGTGCAGAATTTCGCATCTACAGTTGCGCAGGAACACGTTTCTGAGAGCTGGGTTACGCGCTTCCTCCACCTTCACCACGATCAACTCACATCGCAATGAACCACGGGCATGGACTCCAATCGCCACAACGCTGAATCAGAGTACAAGTACAAGTTGTACTTTGAGCTTCTGCGGCGGAAAATCACTCAGCATGGTATGGAGCCTGAGCACACGTACAATTGTCAGATTTCAGCCTTCTCAGGTCAGATCTAAGTAAAAGGCAAAAGGTGTGTGTATTTTTTTTTATTTCTCTGTCTGCACCTCCTGAGAGACTTATATATCTAGTGCTCAGGGGTAGTTCCTAGGATGGCTGGACCTGATACTTTGAGTGATGAAAGACATAATGTGTTAAGAGTCAGTCTCGACTTTTCGGCCCCTTTGTGTCTGAAGATAGCTGGCAAGATAGCAAAAAGAAGCCTGCATCAGATACAGATTGGCATCCAGTGGACTGTAAAATGAGGGGCTCAGATGGAGAGAGTGGTGTGAATGGTTTTCCAGATATTCACCGACCGAGAAGCGAGCAATCGTGATTTGGCACCGACCACACTCCAGATTATCCGTGTCTTTCGGTGAAGGGGGACTGATACGTATAAAACCGCTCAACGGATTCATGACGTCAAGGGGATCCACCTCGGAGATTGCTAGTCCAGCGTATCTATCGTCACCTGGAAATAGTACTGAACACACCTCTAATATCTCATGCAAAGACAAGACTCTTGCAGCGTACAACAGCCAGCGTAAAGACTTGAAACTCTGGCATCGAGTCTCAGGGTCCTCTATCCTTTCGATAATCTTATCATAAAACTCGTATAGATCGTCGGTTAGTCCATGGATAGTCTCTAGATATGTGGCAGAGAGCTTGCGTTGGTTGGGTTTCGGAACAAGCGCGTTAAGGTCAGATCTGCACAATCGAGCAGGGACCACAGCACTTAAGTTAGTGAACCGAACCATTTAGTGAACCTGCACGTTACTACCAGAAACTCCGTGGCAGTCAAAGACTCCAAGTAATACACTTGAATTTGGGTCTCAATCAAAGCTTATAAGCAGGTCTTTTCTCTGATCTCCGCCAGAGGCCAAGGAATGATTCTCCCAGTTGGTAAAAGTGGCTGAGTTAATGCTGCATCAAAATGCGTTTCTTGCAGCTCGCAATAAAGAGCTTGAAGAGCAATTAGCAGTAATAACTAAAACAGATACACGCAAAAGAAAGCAAACTCAGCAGGGCGGAAGTATAGAGTATGGATTAGCAGCAGAGCAGGTAGCAGCTAAGGTGTCTGTTGCGGCTCAGCCACCAAAGAAGACTCGTAGTAGTGGTGATCAAGAAAGAGCCCAACCAGCTCTACGGCGCTGTGGGAACTGTGGAGGCATTGGGCATAATGCGTGAACGTGCAGAAAATATACAGCAGCATCTTCTGAATCAGATGGGAGCACGACGTACGTAGGCTCCTTGTTTGATGGCGATGCAATTGTAGAGGCGTAACATGAGTTGGTCGTACCAAGCTTTTTTGACTCACTCGATGGGTTGTCTCACTCGATAGTGGAATACGTTACCTATTCTTAGACTACTTTTATCAGAGTTAGGGTAGTTTTGTATGAAACCCAGTGATTCAGAGTGGGTATTCATGGATATTAATCTATTAATAATCGGATCATTATCGTCTCGTCTTAAACTAACAATCGACAGAAGCTTTGTAACTTGTAGAGTTATAGTCTTATGTTTCGGCACCTGGCAATATGTAACTCTGCATGTTTACGACGCAATATATATTATAAATTTTAATACTACTCTAGTTATATAATATAAAAATTAATAAAATTAACGCTAGCCCCTTATATTAGTAATACTTACTAGATAAGAATAAGAGTATATACTTAGTTAATTTACGCGCCCTAGTAGGCTACTCTAGAGTTTATAACGCTTAAGCTTTTTTATTTTTATCTTAGATTTTATAAGCTTACTAATAAATCTATCTTATTTTATTAGCTTAAGTCTAGAATTATAATTACTTTAAGTTTACTTTTAGCTCTTTTAATAATATTAGATTTCCTAGTCCTTCTTCCTTAACTATTTATTTTTAGAAAATTTTTATTTTATTAGTATAGGATTCCTGCGTACTAAAAAGGGCTTTAAAATAGCTAAAAATAATATATTTAAAAAGGCTATTTTCTGCTAGAAGTGTACGTACGCGTAGGTTAGTATAAAACTTATTAATAAGTTATATATAGGTAGAAGGATTATATTTTAATTAATTTTAAATTTTATTTTAGCTTAGAGTATTACTGCTACTAGGAGTAGTTAGTATAATAGGTAGTAATTTAGTTAAAATTAATATAGTAATAGATATTTTAAAAAAAAAAAACTTATAGAGATATAATATAGTAAAATACATTTAAGTAAAAGTTATATATATATTTATATATTAATTAAACAAATAGTGTGGCTGTAGTAGCTTAGGGCAACTACAAGGGGTTTTAAAAAAGGAGGAGTATATATATGCCTTTATACTTAATGTGTCGAATAATAGGTAAAAGTTAATAATATAGTATAGAGTGTAAAATAAATAGTTAGACTTACTTTAAAGACTAAATATTCTATTATAGGTACTAGAATAAAGGTATACACATACTCCTCCTTTTTTAAAACCCCTTTTAGTCGCTCTGAGCCACTATAGCCACACTTTTTATTCGATTAATATATAAATATATAGGTACTAGATAACTACCTAATAATTTTATTAGGTCTAAAGTCTATACGTCTAGTAATACCTAATCGCCTTATTTATAATTATAAGTAGTAATTACTAATAACTTTTAGGATAATTATAAGTAGTTACTAATTTATAAATATAAATTAAAGTATAAGTATTATAATATTTAGTAGGGTACTATAACTCTTACTAAAAGAAAGGAGTATAACTTTTAAGAGTTTAAAATTTATACTATTTATAAATAATTATAAGCTATTTAATATTTATTAAGTTTTTATTATATATTGTGTCGTAGCTTTATAAAGCTTACAAAGTACGTTAAATAAAAAATAGTAGCTATAGTAACTTAGAGTAATTAAAAGAAATTTAAAAAAGAAGAAGTATATATATATCTTTATACCTTTATATATATATATATATATATTTACGTTTATATATAAAAGCTGTATCGACTTAGTATATACTACGTCCTTACTTAATATAAAGATAGGTAAAAATAGAGGCGCTATAACCTAGAGCCTATTAAATATAGGGCCTTTATATATATATAATATATTTAAAAATAACTTTTTAAATACTATTTATCTAAGTTATAGCTATAATATATTAGTACTAACTAAAGCTATAATTTTATTACTACTTATTTAAAATTATATACTATATTATTTATATTAATATTTTATAGTGTATATAGTATTATTAGTAAAGGGTTTTATATATATAGTAGTTTAATAAAGAAGAAAAAATTATAAAATTTTATTTATAAAAAATATATAAATAGCTAGTATATAATTTAGTACAAAATTTTAATAATAATAATAGAGAATATATAAACTATAAAAACTATAGGTAATTGTATACTTAATAATAAAGACCCTACCTTAGGCCGCCGGTAAGGCACTAGACGTGTCCACAAAATCTAGGAAAAATCGGACGAGCACTAGTCCTACGGAATTCTTCACAAGGGCTGTGAGGGTCGCAACGCATCCCCATACGATGGCACAAATAGCCATGTATAGTGACGCACGCACTGCCTTGGACGACATCAACATGTTCGACGGAAGTTGAGCGAACAGATATCCAACATAAACAATGGAGCTGGTGTGACACAGGATCAGCCTCCATGATACGCCTGCGATGCATCTTGGTTTCCTTACATGCAGGTGTTATATTGTGACTTCTGCAAACCTAAGTCCTTCTCCAGACCATTCAATCTCGCGTTGGCGATAGCGTTCTGACCCAGCTTGTTCCTGCAATATGTGAGTAGAATGCTCCGAACATGGTACGAATAGTTCAAAAATCGTATGCGATGGATAACATATGCTTACAGGAAGTACAAGCAGAACAGAGCTGGCATGATCCGATAGTCGAGTTTACGAACCAGAGCGATCTCCTCAGGATCCGACTTGGCGATTGCTCCGCTGTAGTCGCCGGTCGTTGGCGCTCTAGGCTTGATGTCTTTCTCAGAGATCGCGACATCGTCCACGTGTTGTGCAGAGTCCTTCTCCAGGTCAGCAGGTGGAAGTACGGTAACAGCCATTGCGTGTGCAGAAGCAATGTAAGACGCACTTTGGTTATCACGTCTAGTGCCTTTGCGGCGGCCTAGGGTAGGGCTTTTATTATTAAACGCACGATCGTCTATAGTTCTTATATCTTCTCTTCTTAACTATTATTATTAAAGTTTAGTACTAAGTTGTATACTAGCTACTTATATAGTAAAATAAACTTTATAACTTTGTTTATTATTAAACTATCTTTTACTATAAATATAAATCCCCTTACTAATAATACTATTATAAACTTACTACGCACTATAAAAAAGATATATACTAATTATATAGTATATAGCCTAAAGTAAGTAGTAATAAAATTATAATTATAGCTAGTACTAATATATTATAGTCTAAAAGTTTTATACTTTAATTATAACTTAAGAGAATAGTATTTAAAAAGTTAACTACTTTTAAATATACTATATATATAACTATACTATATATTTATATATTAATAAAAAAAAGTGTAGCTGTAGTAACTGTATAGACGACTAAAAGGGGTTTTAAAAAAGAAGGAGTATATATATACCTTTATTTTAACTATAGTAATATCAATTATAAAATTAATATATATAGTAAGATTAAGAAGTTTAAAAATAATTTTAATAAATATATTTATAACTTCGTTTAGGCGCGTCTAGACAAGTATAAAAAATATAAAAAATATAATAAGGTAATACAACTATATATATAGTTTTTTAATATAATTATTTACTATATTATTATCTATATTAGGGAAAATATATTTTTAATACTATATATAAATAGTACTAACCTTAGTAGAACGTCTGTTATAGAGCTACTAAAAGTAGAAAATAAATACTATAAAATATTTTTAAAAAAAATTAAAAATAGTAAAACGGATAACTATAAGGAGTTACTATATATAAATTATATATATATTTATATACTAATCGAACAAATAGTGTGGCTGTAGTGGCTCAGGGCAACCAAAAGGGATTTTAAAAAAGAAGGAGTATATGTATGCCTTTATACTATATATTATATAAATAAGGCGTTTAGTACCTATATACTATTTATAAAACTAAATTTTATCTAAATATATATATATTAGAATTTAGTATTAATTTTATTAACTTTATTAACTTCCCTATTATATAACTAGGCTAATATTAAAATTTATAATATATATTGCGTCGTAAATACATAGAGTTACATATTGCCAGGTGACGAAACACAAGACCACTCTGGTTATCGTATAGTTTGATCAAGCGCATGGCCGCCAATATATATATTTATGTTGGACCAATATTCTTCAGCGACTCCATGGCGTGGCTGACTCCGGACTTTCTCCAGACCCCAGATATCCTGATCCGGGTGGTCGGGTGCGGAGTAAACCAGGGAACGTTATCCTCTTGAATCGGCTAGGGCTTGCAAACCGTTGATTCGTGATGTGCATGGCAAGTGCGTCGTGACCCCAGTAGTCTCGAGCCGATCGTAATCGGGGTGACAAGGTTCCAATTCGAATGCAGCAGCCCGGAGAAGGCCAAGTCCGACAACATTCTCCTCGCAACAATATCTCGGGACGGAGAATTCGTCCGACCAATGAGGGGAGCAATCCGTGTTACATAACAGTGTCGTGGTCCAAGATGGTAGATCTAGATCGGACCTGACCTTGTCCGGAAGAGCATTTCCCTTCAGATGCAGACCCTCAAACGATAGGAAAGCGGGGCTTAGCGTATGGGAATGACCATGTCTCTAGTTCGGCATGCCAGCGGTAGAGACCCGATCAAGGATATAACTCTTAGAAAATCCTACTTGGTCAGATCATCAACAACTCGAACTTCATCAACTCATCCCATAACTTCTACCAAACATTCTTTTTATGACTAACACCACTATCATCATGGGTTCCATGCCCGAAATCCAACAAGCGCCCAAGCTCGACCTCGCGGGTCTTGTGCCGGCTCCCGTTATACCTTTCAACCGAGACGGCTCAATCGATTATGCTGCCATTCAGCGCCTAGGCTCATGGCTTGGCAGCATTCCGGGCGTGAAAGGCTTAGTGGTTCTCGGACACGCCGGAGAGGGCACCTTTCTCACCCAAGAGGAACAGGTCGACGTGATCAAGGCCTTTGTTAAGTCCGTCGACAACAAGATACCAATCATCGCCAGTATAACCACCGAGGGTACCGAAGTCGCTGCGCTCGAGGGCCAAAGAGCAAAGGTTGTCGGAGCGCCGGCAGGTCTGTTGTATCCCAGCAATGGATGGCTTCGATTCGGATACCAACCTGGTGCGCCTCAGGACAGGTACAAGACCGTCTATGAGAAGTCTGGAGTTTTGTTCCAATATCCGGACAACACCAAGGCCACCTATTCGCTGCAGACTCTTTTGGATATTGCTGCACGGCCAGGCGTAATTGCGATGAAGAACGGCGTGCGCAACATGCGACGATGGGACACTGAGATTCCTGTGATCAAGGTCCAAAATTCGGATTTGACCATCTTGACCTGCCACGATGAATACCTTCTCCATACCGCTTTCGATGTTGATGGGATGCTTGTTGGATACGGCAACATTGCGCCGGAGCCGCTATTGGAGATGATCGAGGCCGGCAAAGTACGCGACTACCCTTGTGCAAGAGCGGTACACGACAGGCTACTCCCAGTGACGAAGAGTGTCTACCACCGAGGGTCGCACATGGAGGGAACTATGGCGTTGAAACACGCTTTGGTCGCACGTGGCATCCTAGAGCACGCTATCGTCAGGGGTGGAGTCTTGCCATTGCCGGACGGTGCGGAGCAGGAGATCCATGGCGCTATCAAGGCCGCGTCGTTGGGCAAGGCTGTGGTTCCCCAGTCTAGCTGAACTTCTGTGGTCTCCATTTCGATTACTCATCCTTGGTGTTTGCGTCTCCTTATTCCGGTCTTTGTATATACACTGCGAATTGATTCATCTTTGATGTTACCAAGTTTCATTGAAACCAAGGTTGCTGCCTGCCCATGAAGTTATATCTTCACCACCAAAAAGTTGCATAATATCGTTATTAGGCCTCGGGTTGTCGGACGACTGCACTCTTTGATACAGGGTTACTATATTACTTTATTAATATTTATGTATAACTCTATATAAAGTTAAAACTTATTTAGTTAATTTATTACTAATTTTTTTTTTTTACTATTACTATTATTTTTATATTACTTACCTATATTTAAAATATCTTAAATCTATATAGTATTAGTATGCTTAGTACTTTTTTTCTTTATAGTCTACTTTATTAAAAAGAGCTTACTTTGTTTTTGAACTCTAATAATTATACTTTTTAATAATTATTTAAAAACAAAGCAATTAATATTAGATATACTAGTTATTATATTTATAAAAAAATCTATAATTATTTATATAAGGAGAAGATATTTATAAAAATAAATAAATTTATAGATTTATTTCTATTAGATATTAAAATTAATTAATTACTTTGCGAATTTTATAAAGTAAAGAATATTACAAGGGGGTAAAAAAAAAGATAAAAAATAAAAAAATTTTTTTTTAAAATAATATAATTTTTTAATTAGTAGGTCTAAAAATATAATAAAAAACTATATTAAAGAAAAAGACTAGTATATTTAGCTTATATATATAGGGGCTACTTAGTAAGAGATTTAGAAAAAAAATTAGTAAATATAAAAATTTTTTAGGACTCTACTTTAAATATTTATAACTTTTTATATAAGATACAAAATTAGTTTATATTTATATATATAATAATGGATACTATATTATATTAATAACTAAATTATTTTTATATATTAATATATTAATATATAATTGTAACTAAAAATTAAATAATTAAATTTTTAATTATAAACTTATAAATAATATATTACTAGTATTTAATAAAGTATTCCTAACCTTATATAACTACCTTATAATAGATAGGGGGTAATAGAATATAATTATTAATAACTTTTTATAGTATTTTATATTACTTTTTTATATAAGCCTTTTTAAAGGCCTCTATACTCTCTAAACTTAATTCTATACTTAAATTAGCTATTTTATTTTTATTAAGCTAAGATTTTAAATAATCCTATATATTTTTTTTAGGTGCTAAATTAGGGTTATAGGCTAAGTAAGGGAAAAGTGTAATTTTTTTATTTTTTAAAATAGTTTAAAACGTCTATTATGTGAAGAGAGGTAAAGTGTAGCGTCGAGACACTAGTCTAAAAAAACGTCTATTACTTTATAAATTATATAAAGAGAGGTAAAGTATAGTACCGAGACACTAGTCTAAAAAAAGTATAGACTAAAAAAAGTTATTCCCCTTAATACAGTTATAAAAATAAGCGTTTATAATAATTATAAAAAATATTTATATTTATATTTTTATTAATATAGGATTTAAATTTATAGCTATAGCGTATAGTCTAGCACTTAGCGTAGCGCGTAGTTTAGTATATTAAAGTTTAGTACTTTAGTATAGGACTACTATTACCTCTACTTTTTTTTTAAACTAGGCTACTATAGTACTATTATACTATAATACACCTACTTTACTAGATTATTGTTATTATTAAAGTTATATAAAATAAAATTTAGTATATTACAGATACCGGGACAGCGTTTATTTTTAATAGCTTATAAAGTATAGTTAATTAATATTTATAAGTATACTAATAGCGACTTTACGTATTGCGATTAACTTTAAAAATAAAATTATAATAACTAAGTCTTATATACCTATTTATAAAGGTATACTTAATAATAACCTTTATATATAAGTAGTAAAAGTAGCTATAAAGTGCCTATTACGTATACTAGCGTATAAAGGCCTTAATATACTAAAAAGAAAATATTATAATACTATATACTGCTTGCTTACTAGAGCTAAAAGAAATAGGTATATAATACTAATAGTAGGGGAAGTTATTAAGCTATACTTACTAATATAGCACGTTTAGATCTATATTATAAATAAATTTTATATTTTAGTTATACTGTAAGGCACTAAGCTGTAATAGCTTATAATAAGGTTATATAGGGAAAAGATAGTAAAAAGATAAAAAATAGATTTTATACTAGAAATAATAAATATAGTATAGTTATAGGAGGTGCGTAATATAATAGTAATTACTAAATTAGTAAGTATAGTAGCTGCTATACATTAAAAAAAAAGAGATAAGTAAATATATATTTAGGTTACGTAAACGTATACGCCTAAATATTAGTAAGCGTTTATATATTAATAAAATATAGGCGGAGGATTTAGAGGACTATAAACTATAAGTATATAAATAATAGCTCTTTAATACTATCTATATCTAGTAAAAAATTAACTTAATAGTTAGATATAAGGTAATAACTATTATTTATAGTATAAAGCCGTAAAGACGCTACTATTACTTTATAATTATAGTGTTTACTTTATTAAAATTAGTAATCTAAATTAAAATTAATCTAAACTTTATAATTGTAATATAATATAATAATATATTATATTATATTAAAAAAAGAATTAAAAAATCTAATAAGTTACTTATCATTTTTTATTTTTAGTTTATCTTTGGATATAAGAAATCTATTTATATAATTTTTACTAGTAAAAAAATAAAAGAATTAGGTAATTTAATAAATACTAAATAACTTTTATTTACTAACTAAATTGTATCCTAAATTTAGAATGTTCTATTGTAATATATAAAGTAACTAATATAATTAATATTAAAAAAATAAAATTATAACGCAAAAATTAATAACATATAATATTTTTTAAAATATTAAAATAACTTACTTTTCGATTAACTAATAGCTAGTTCTTTTTTAATTTTATTTTTACTCCTTTTTCTATAATAGTTCTTTTTATTATTTTCGGTTTATATTACTAACCTATTAGAAAATATTCATTTTTTTAAATTTATATTTTTAATCTTTTTAATCTTTTTTTATATTTTTTTAATTAATTATAGATTGTTTATTACTTATATTAATATTATAACTCTACTCTTATAAAAAAACGCTTTATAAAAATTATTTTAAAATATTTAGACTATTTTCTAATAATACTCTTTTATTTTCTTTTTTAGGGCGTTTAAGTAAGTTCTTATTAATAATTCTTTTTCCTTTTAAATTACCTTAGAAACTCTACCGCTTTTAGCTTTATTTATATTATTATTATTATTATTTAATACGTTATATAGTATTATAAATACTATTAAAAGAATCATTTAAGGTAGAAATAATTATTAGAATAGAAGTATTTACTTTTAAAAAAAAATTAACTTTAGATTTAAGTTTTATTAAATTTAGCGCTATATTAAGGGAATAAGAGTCTAGATTTATAAAATTAAAAAGATATTATTATATACTATAATATTAATAAAATATTACGTAATTAGTAATTATATAAGTAAGAGCTAAATTTTTCCTAATTATATAAATTTATTATTATATAATAAATTCTTATTAAAACTTATATTACGGGAATGTTACTAGGCTTAAAAGAGTATAGTAAAACTTTTCGTAAAATATATTTACTAACTAAAAAGTTATATAGGCTTAAATTTAGAACTAAAAAAATCTCTCTATTTCCGTAATTTTAATATATTATATATACTTAATAACCAGTAACTAAAATAATTATAAAATCCTTTATAATTAACTCTTTATAACGGTATTATTTACGTATTTTTAGGCCTATTATTAAATTGTATATACATTTTGAAAAAGGGTCTCTTTTTTAATTTATCTTTTCTTTTGTCGCCCCCTGTAAGTACTTAGAGTTAGCTATTACCTATAACTTATAACTAGTCTATTTTAACTATAAGAAGGAGAATCTATTAAGTAGTAATATAAATCTAAATAAAATAAAGTTAAATATTAGTAATATAAATAAAGAGCTAAAGAGTAGCATTATTTTAAAAATAAATAAAAGGTTTTAGACTATATTTACTAATACTTATATATTTTTTAGCTAAAAAATTATTATAGTTAAGATAGAAAGATATAAATATATATCGCGAAAAAATACCTTAAAATTTATATTACTAGCTTATAAAGCTCTCTAGAATAGAGAATTTATTTCTCCTCTAAATATATATAATACGACTCTTTAGCACATCTTTTATATAATAGTTCTAATTTTTTTATTTTAGAAACTAGTAATTTTTAACTTAATCTTTTTTTATAGTTATAAGCCTAGCGTTTAAAAAATAAAAGATAATTTTATTTATGTACCTAATTACCAGAAATCCTATTCTTAAAAATTTAATTAATATTTTAATTTTATATTTTAAAGCTTCTAGTTTTATAGATCTAGTAAGTATTATTTTATTTATATATAATTAATAATTTATATTTTTAGCTATTAAACGTTTAGTAAGCTTTAAAGCTAATAATTTCCTAAACGTTATAATAACTAAAACTATTTTATTTTTTATAATTAATTATATTTATTTTACTAATTCTATAAGCTAGCTAATATCGTATATATATTTTAAAGTATACTCTATACTTTATAGTATTTAGAATGTTATTTATTTTAATTTTAATAGTTTTAATAGTTTTAATTATTATATTTTAATACTAAAAGTTTTCCCGATTATAAAAGTATCTAAAATAAAAATTATAAAAATTTACTATAATTATACTACTAAAATTATTATATACTAAGCCCGCTTAACTAAATATACTACTAAAGTAAACTAAGTAATAAATACTTAAAACTAAATTAGTAGAATAGTAGTCTTAAAACTTATAAATACTAGTTAAATATACTACGCTATTAAAAAAAATATTTTAACTTAGTTATTTCGTTTTATTTAAATAAAAGCTTTTAATTATTAATACGGTAGCTAAAAATACTATATAATATTAATACTCTACTTATGTAAAAAAGTGTAAAATATAAAAGAATAGTTCTTAAACTATAGTATTATAAATAGAAAGCATTTTATATAAAAACGAAGATATATAAGTTTAGTAATATTTAGAGTAAACTAGCTATTATTAACATTTTTACTATTATTAGTAAATAATTAGTATCTAATTAAATAAAATACAAACGTATAATCTAAGTTTAGAAATTAATATTTAAAAATAAGAAACTCTCTTTAATAGAAGTTAAAAATTTTTTTTAAAGTACTATTATAAAATAGAATTACTAAAATAACTTTAAAGAGCTTTAGGATTATTATAATATTTAGTAAATAAGACCTATTCCCCTAATTTAATAGCTTATAGTAAAAGGATAAAAGTAAATTATACTAATATTTATATAAACCTAAAGTATATTATTAAAAATTTACAAAGTACTACTACATATAGTTAGTATAAATAAATACTTATATTAGTTTAGCTACGCCGCTTTTTAAAAAGAATAAAAAAAAAGCTCTTTAAGTATTTTAGATTTAATAAATTTACAACTCTTCATAATATACTTAAGTAAAAAAGATAGTTTAAAAAAATATTTTATAGAGAATAAGGTTTAATAAGCTAAAATTTCTAGGATTTATCGTATATAGAGTTATTAATCCTTTACTTATTATAAGTAGTAAATTAACAAAAAGTAATATTGTCTATTTTATATAAGATTTTAATATTTATACGCTTTTTTATAATATAATTTTAATATTAGTACTACTCTATATCTTATAAATAATATATTTGTATATTAATTAAACAAATAGTGTAGCTATGGTGGCTTAGGGCGACTAAAAGGGGTTTTAAAAAAGAAGGAGTATGTGTATGCCTTTATACTTAATGTGTCGAAAAATTCAGGTAAGGCTAGATTAAAAAAGGTATAGCGCCTCGCGCTAGCGCGCTTGGCGTGCCCCCCTAAAAAACATTAAATCGATAAACTCTAGTACAAAAACTCTAGTACGGATACTATATTCTCCTTTAGAGGATATATGTGCAGGTGGCACTTATAAATAATAATTTACTACTTATTTTAGAATTTTTTAAGAAATGTAATAATATTTATACTATTAAAACGATAATATAAGCTTTTTAAATTTTTAGTATAGGAACCTAAGTAAAAAAAATACTTTAAATAGGTTAAATAGAAATTCTATACAAAATCTTATATTAAAAAATATAAATAGTATAAAACAATTTTATTTAAATATAGTATTTAAAGGTTATCTATATAATAAAGAACTTTAGTACTTAGGCTTAGATAATATACTATATATAAAAATTTTAAAATAAAGTTTTATACTCATAATGCTTATTTATAAGTTTAACTTTATATTTATTAAATCTAAGTTTTTATTCTTTTATTCTTTAGTTTAGGGTATAATACTAGCCTATTAAAAGTACTATTTATAATTAATATTATTTATATATTAATACTAAAGATATATAGTAGTAAAAAGTAAAATATTTATATTAAAAAGCTCTATATACCCTAGTTTATAGCGCGTAAAATATTTATATTTTAAATACTAAATAAATATATTATAAGTGATATAACTTTATAGACGTAACTTAGGTAATTTTTTAAAAACTAAAAAAAAAGTTACTACGACTATACTAGCATATTTTATAGAATTTTTTTAATACACTTAAAAAAAAGGCTTAGTAAGTAGTAAATATTACTAATTAAAAATATTTATAGTAAGAAAGTTTATATATATAGTCTATAAGTAGGGTTATTTTTAAAATATATAAAAGTATTTTTAAACTTTACTATATAGGTATATATCTAGTATAAACTTAATATTATAAAGATTTTTTAAAATAATAATATTATTTCTTAATTATGGTATAAAAGATTACGCTTTAAAAAATAAAAAAAAAATTTAGTATAAGTATTAAAATACTACCTTTTTATACGTATAAGTTAAATAACGACACTCTATAGGCTAGCTAAATAATTATTAATAAAACTATTACTATAAAACTTAGTATAAACTTACTAAAGAAGTTTTAACTAAAAATTATAAAAGTAGTTATAGCGCTTTATAATATTAGTTTAATAGTGTTTAAAGGTATATAATTTTTCAATAAGGTTTTTTATAGCTAGTTTAAATAGTTTTTCTATTATTATAAACCTAAACTTATAAAGCACTAAATAGTAAATTTATATTTAAATTAAAATAATATATATATCTATAGTTATTATATATCTCTATTAAAGAGGGACTATGTAATTAGGCGTAATAAGTGTAAATTTAAAATAAATCTATATACTTATATTAGATATTTAGTTAGTTACGTAGCTTTTAATATTTATAAAATTTAAGTATTATTACTTAACTAGATTATTATAACGCGTAATATTACGTTTAATAAATTTTTTTTTATAAAAAAAAATTAGTCTGTTTTTAGAAAAGAAGCTATAATATTTATAGATATTTTATATACTATTAAGATTATAGATATAGGTAAAATATTTATTAATATACTTAATATATTAGCTTATAATACCAATAAGTTAAAAATTAGTAAAAATATTACGTAATTTAAATAGTAGTTAAATAATACTTTAATATAAATCTTATGTTATTTTTTTAGCTAGGTAGTTAAGAAAAGCTTTATATAAGTAGTATATATATAAACTATTAGTATAACTAGCTAATAGCCGCGAATCTATATATTATATAATATAAATATTAGTTTAATTTCTTTTTAGACTACTTTAGAGCTTAAAGAATTTAAAGATATATACTTTAAAAAAGATTAATACTTTAGTATGTCTTATAAGGTGCACTTAAGTAAAAAAGTTAAATAGTTAAAAAAAAAAGCTTAAGGAATCCTTAAATAGTAAATAGAAGCTTATTAAATACTATAACTTAAATTAATAATATAAAGCTCCGTTTACTAAGTAATATAATTAAAATTTTTATTTATAAAACGTAGGAATCTATAAGAGACTATAGTGTAACTATTTAATAAAAGTAAAAGTAATATAAGTTAGATTCTAAAAATTCTAATAAACTAGAAAGTAGAGATAAAAACTTACTTACAGGGGGGTAAACTTAAAGAAGAGTAATTAAAAAAAATACCTTTTTTAAAATAGTATAACTTTGTAATTAGTAAGCTAAAAAATACGAGAAAAATAGAGTTTTAAAGAGAAAGACTTGGAGATTCTACTCACCCTGTTAGGGGCTGCTTATTAAGGGGTTTAGGGGTAAAAGAAATTAGTAAATATAGACAATTTTTAAATTCCTACTAAAGAGTATTATAACTTTTTATTTAAGTTGTAAAATTAGCCTATTTTTATATATATTATAATAGTATCTATAATATTAAAGTATATAAAATATCTTTATATATTTATATATTATTTATATAATTATATATAAAAGTCAAATTTTTACATTTTTAATAATAAACTAGTAAATAATATATTACTAGTACTTAGTATAGTAGCCTTTAGCTTCTATAACTACCTTATAACGGTTAGGGAGTAATAAAATATAATTATTAATAGCTTTTTAAGGTATTTTATGCTACTCTTTATTAGTAGCTTTTTTAAAGGCCTCTATACTTTTTAAACTATTTCCTATACCTAAATTAGCCCTTTTATTTTTAATTAGCCCTAATTTTAATAAACCCTTTATATTTTCTATAGGGGCTAAATCAGGACTATAAACTAGGTAAGAAAATAGTTTAATTTTATTATTTTTAAACTAAGTTAAAACGTTCCTAGTTTTATAAATAGGGACGTTATCTTATTAATATTACTAACTTAAATTAATATTAATATAAAATTAATAATTATAATATATTATAATAATATATATATATATATATATTATTATATTATTAAAAACAGGGGTAAAAAAGTATTATAAAACTTACCCCTGTTTATATAGGGTTTAACTTTAGGTATAAGGACTTTATTTATATAGTTCTTACTAGTATAAGAAGTAGAAGAATTAGGTATTTTAATAAATACTAAATTACTTTTACCCTCTATCTAAATTGTACCCTAAACTTATAGGGTAAGGTCTTAAGCTATAAAATAATTAATATAAATAATATTAAAAAACTAAATCTATAGCTTAAAGATAGATAAAAAGTTATATATTTTAATATTTTAAAAAGTTAAAATAAGTTACTTTATAATTAACTAGTAACTAATTCTCTTCTAACTCTATTATTACCTCTTTTTCTATAGTATTCTTTTTTAGCTTTACCCCTTTATATTACTGACTTATTAGAAAATATTATTTTATTTAATTTTATATTTTTTATATTTTTTTATTATTCTTTAGCGTATTTTAATCTTTTTTTAGCGTTTTCTTTATTAATAAGAGGCTCTTTAGTGCTTATATTAATAGAGTACTTCTCCTTTTTTAAAAAATTTTGTAAAGCCCTTTTTATAATATTTAGATTATTTTCTATTAATAATCTTTTATTTTCTTTTTTAGGGCTTCTAGTTAAGTCTCTATTAATAGCTCTTTTATCTCTTAGAGTTAACTTAATAACTTAGCCTTTTTTAATCTTATTTATATTATAATCTTTTTTTTCTTTATTTTTAATGTATTATATAGTATTATAAATAGTCTTCTACGGCTTTTTTAAAGTAGAACTAATTATAGAAATAGGAGTATTTACTTTTAAAAGTAAGTTAATTTTAGATTTAAGTTTTAAAAAATTTATCACTATTTTGAGGAAAAAAGAGTCTAGGTTTATAAAATCTAAAAGATATTACTATATACTATAATATTAATAATATATTACGTAATTAGTAATTATATAAGTCTTAGTAATATTTTTATAATTAATATAATTTTATTATTAGATTACTAATATACTTCGAAAATCTAGTTACATGACCTATACTAGGCCTAAAAGGGTATAGTTAAAATTTTAGTTAAATATATTTACTAACTAAAAAGTTGTAAGACCCTAAAAAATAGGTATTAAAAATTGCCATATTTAGGTAATTTTAATTGATTACAGGTAATAAATATAACGTAACTAAAATTCTTATATAAATCTCTATTACTTTCTCTTTAAAACGGTATTATTCACGTATTTTTAGGCTTATTAATTAATTTTATATAAATTTTTAAAAAAGCTATCTTTTTTAATTACTCTTTTTTGAGTTCACCCCCCTGTAGTATTTATACACTGTTAAGCCCTAATTTAGAGAGTAATCTATTATATAATATAAAACTTATAAATATTTAATATAATAGCGTAAATGGCTCTATTTAGTATAACTTTATAAATATATTTATTTTTAGTATAAATGTTATATAGGAAGAGTATAAAAAGTATATAATTATTAATATAATAGGTTAAGCTGCTATAATAAATAGGGTCTTAAAAAATAATATTTTAATATAAAACTTATATATACTGCGACGAATTTTAATAAAAATTAATAATATAAAAAATAATCTTTCTATATTTACTTAGCTTACTCTTTTATTAGGCTACTAAAAAAATGTAAACTATACGTCTTAAAAAGTAAACTTAGTAAACAGTTACGCACTTTAAAAATACTTAATGACTGTTTTTACTTAAGTGGATATTTATTTACAAATTTAATTAGAATAGTTACTTTATAAAGTATAAAATACGCCTTATTATTAAAAATAATTTCTAGTTAAAAAATATACTTTTATTAATACAGGGGGGTGACAAAAAAAAAGTCCAATTAAGAAAGATACCTTTTTTAAACTAATATAACTTATTAACTAGTAGTCCTAAAAATACGAAAAAAACATTATTTTACAGAAAAAGACTAGTAGACTCTATTTAACCTATTAAGGGCTGCTTACTGTGGAGTTTAGGGGTATAAAAAAATTAGTAAATATAGAAAATTTTTAGGATCCTACTTTAAGTTACTACAACTTTTTATTTAAGCTTTAAAATTAGGTACTTTTTATATATAATATAATAGATACTGTATTATACTAGTATAAGAATTTTATTTATAGTTTATTATATTAATTATATAATTATTAATAAAAGTATAATTTTTAAATTTTTAATAATAAACTAGTAAATAATATATTATTAGTATTTACTATTATATTCCTAAGCTTCTCTAACTATTATATAATAGCTATAGAATACTAATATAGAGTTCTTTATAACGTATTATAGTATTTTATTTTACGTTTTTAAAATAGCTGTATTTATAGCCTCTATACTTTCTAAACTTAATTTTATATTAAAGTTAGTCTGTTTATTTTTCTTCAGTCTACATTTTAAATAATTTAATATATTTTATATATAGGCTAAATCAGTGTTATAGGCTAGGTAAAAAGAAAATAGATTTTAGTAATGTATAAAATATTTTTAATCTTCCGTTATTTTATAAACAAAGGCACTATCTTATTATAAATACTAATATAGATTAACATTAATTTAAAGTTTATAATTATAATATAATATAATAATATAATTATATATATATATTATTATAATAAAAGAAGTACTAAAAATACTATTAAGTAACTTACCCCTTTTTATCTTCGGTTTAACTTTAGATATAAAATTTTTATTTATATAATCGTAACTAGTAAAGAAAATAGATAAATTAGATATTTTAGTAAATACTAAATTCCTATTATTATTTAACTAAATAGCTTTCTAAACATAGAATATTAAATTATAACTAATAAAATAGTTAATATAATTAATATTAAAAAAGTAAAACTATACCGTAATAATATATATAGAGTTATATATATTTATATATTAAAGTATTAATATAACTTACTTTATTATTAGATAATAGCTAGTTTATTTTTACCTCTACTTTTACTCCTTTTTCTATTATATTTTCTTATAACTTTTCTCTTTTATATTACTAACGTATTAGATAATATTATTAGGTTTAGAATTTATATTTTTAATAGTTTTTATATTTCTTTTTACTATATTTTAGTTTCTTTATTTGCGTTTTCTTTATTAATTATAGGATTTTTGTATTTATATTAATGTTATAAACTATTTCTTTTAAAATTATTTCTAAAAAAGTTTTTTTTTAAAATATTTAGACTATTTCTTAATAATAGATTTTTTTAATTTTTTTTACGGCTTTTAATTAAGTTTTTATTAATAATTCTTTTTACTCTTTAAGTTATTATAGGAACTCTATCCCTTTTAAACTTATTTATATTATTATTTTTATTATTTTATTTTTATTATTTTATTTTTATTATATTATATAGAATTACAAATATTATTAGGAGTTCTTTTAAAGTATAAATAATAATTAGAATAAAGGTATTTACTTTTAAAAAAAGATTAACTTAAAATATAAGTTTTATTAAATATCGTGCTATATTAAAGGAATAGAAGTCTAAGTTTATAAAATTAAAAAGATATTATTATATACTATAATAATAGTAATATATTACGTAAGTAGTAATTATATAAGCCTAAGCTAAATTTTTATTTTTAATATAATTTTATTACTAGATTATTAATATACTTTAAAAAATTAGTCACGTGACCTAGACTAGGCCTAAAAGGGTATAGTTAAGCTTTTAGTTAAATATATTTACTAACTAAAAAGTTATAGGAACCTAAAAAAGGTGTTTAAAAAATTGCCATGTTTAGGTAATTTTAATTTATTACAAGTAATTAGTAAGTAGTAACTAAAATTGTTATAAGATTTGCCGTAATTTTCTCTTTATAACGCTATTACTTACGTATTTTTAGGCCTATTATATAATTTTATATAAATTTTTAAAAAAGGGATCTTTTTTAATTAGACTTTTTTTGTGTCACCCCCCTGTATATACTATAATACTTATAGCGCGCTTCTTTTATATAGCTATAGTACTTATAGTAAAATTTAACTTAAATATTTTATAGCTTAATATAATTAGTACGATTTTTAATATACTAATTAACCCCTTAAATCTAGTATAATATAAACTACTTAATAGCTATAAATAAAAAGATAATTATATAAAACTTAATTAAGCTTTATATAGTCTACGCGACTTACTTATACTATAGTATAGAAATTTTTTTAGTACTTTAGCTAAGCTTAAACTTATTTACTTAAAAGCAGAGTCTAACTTATTTTTTAATATAGATTATAAGATTTTTATACTTTTTTATATAGATAATATTCTACTCTTATACTATAAAATCTATTAATAAAATATTTTTAAACTGTATAATAAGCTTTAAGAAATATATAAAATAATAGAGCGTAAAGTTATAAAATAGTATTTTAAAGTATAAATATTTAAAAAAAAAATATTTAAACTAATTTATAATCTATATAGTAAAAAGATTATAAAAAAGTTTAAAGTAATTAATTTAGTATTTTCTCTACTAACGCTTTTATTATTAATAGAGCTAGATAAAAATAAAAAAAAGTAATAAATACTAAAATTAAGGCGTGTTAAGAGTATATTAATTTTATATTTTATACTATTATTAAAAGAGAATTAGATATAGTATTTACTATTTTAAAACTATTATATTTCTTAACGAATTTAAATAAAAAGTATGTTACTACGGTAGAACGTATAATTACGTTCTTTTATAAATTTTACTTTTAAGTAATTTAATATAGTGCGTATAAGAACCTAAAAGTTAAAATATATTTATACACTTTATTTATAATATACTCTACGGGCAAATAACCTATATAGGTAAATAACTTACCTTTACTAAAACTCTATTAAAATATCTTATCTATACTAATACTAACCTAATAACTCTAGTTAGGCGTATTAAAAAAAATTTAAATATATCTTATAATTTAAGCTATTAAATAAAATATAAAACTTTTAATCTAACGCGCTGGAACTATCTATAGAATTAATAAAAAATTTTAAATTATAAACACGCCGGATAACTTTTACGCGTTTATATTATATCTAATTTATAAAAGCTAAACTAAAATAAAAAAAAGGTAATTATTAAATATATACTTAATCTAGTTACGCGAGAATTTCTACCCTAGTTTATAAATATAGTTAATATAGTTAATTTTTTACGCGCTAAGTATAATCTAGTACTAGTTAATATTAATTAGTCTAGTATATTTATAAAGCGCTATAATAAGCTTATAAGAAAATTTAATAATAAGTATAATTATATAAGAGCTCGCTATAAAGATTATAAGTTAATATAAAACTAGTTTAATCTACTAGCTAACTTTATAGCTAAATATAGTATCTAGAAAAACGATATATTTAACTTTAATATAATAAGCTTTATAATAGACTAGATATTTACTAAAATAATTATTATAGTTTTAAAAAAATAAAAATAGTCTATATTAATCTAACTAGGTAATTAAAAGTAGTTAATAGTTATTTAAAATATTAATACTAAAAAATAGGCTATTATACTTTTTATAACAAAGGCATACACATACTCCTCCTTTTTTGAAACCCCTTTTGGTCGCCCCGAGCCACCACAGCCACACTATTTGTTCGATTAATATATAAATATATACTTTTTATTATCTTTAAGACGCGCTAACACTTATTAAACTAGTATAAAATAGGTAATCTACTCGATAATTAGGTTATTATAGTCTTTAAAAATAGCTAAATAACTAATAAGTTTAGTTTTAACTAGTTAAAGCACTTTAATAAGTATATAATAAGAAAAGTAGTTAGTAGCTACTAATTAATTATTATTAATAGCTACGAATGCTATAACTTACTTAAATTTAAGTAATATTATAAAAATAATAAAATTATTTTTTATTATATATTTTTATACTTATTGTACCTCTTTTAGGTACTTAATATTAAGTATTTTAGGTTACTAAAGAAGGCGTATAAGTACTAAGCTAAAGAGCTTATAAAAAACTATATTATATATATTATAAAAATGGAATTTTTATTTTACTTTAAGCGTGGCTTTAATACGAAAATTACTTTTAATAATATTTAAAAAAAATATTAAAATATTAAATTAATCTTATTTATCCCAGAATAGGTTATATTATATTTTAGTATAAAATTACGTACTCTATTACTACTATTACTTAGTAATAGTCTCTAGCAGTTATAAACTCCTAATAATATATAAAAATTAAAGTCGTAATTAACGCTTATAAAGTTAAAAATTTAAAAATATATAAATAGCTTACTAATATTTATTATTAAAGTATTTAAAAAAATTTTAAAGGGGGTAGTAATTATCGCGTATAAGCTAGTATTAGTATAATAAAAAATAGTTAAACTTAAAATAGTAAATAAGGCCGCGATATAATCTAAATTATATAAAAAAAATTGATTTACGTAAAAAAAACTTTAGTAGTTAATAATAGGATTTATTTAAATATTATATAAAAGTTTATGGCGCGTAAAAAAAAATAAAGTAAGTTTACGCTAAAGTAGGCGAACTATTTTAAAAATACTATAAATAGTACTAAATAATAAGATATAATATATAAATATATAAAAACGCTATAAAAGTTAATTTTAAATTATAATTTATTTTATTTTATACTAAATAGGACTAAACTATACTAATTTATACTATAATAGGTATAGTGTTCGTAGAGTCGTAATAAAGATAAATTATTTATCTATATAGGTTATTCGCCCGTAATGTACGTTATATAATTTAAAAAGTAGATAATTTTTATATAGTTATATTATTATATTATTTAGTAGAGTAATTATATAAAAAGCTATAAAATACACTACTATTATAATATTAACTACTAAAGTAGAGCTCTTTATACTTCAGTATATAAGTAAAAAAACTATAACTTTAAAGTACTTCTTTAAAAAACTTGTTTTATATTTTAAAATTATAAGTATATATTCTATAATAATTACTAAATAATTAGGCAAGTTATAGGTATAAATAAGCGTATAACTACTTATTTACGCTATATAAATATATATAATATATAATTACGCTAAGAGTATTTAAAAAAAAGTTTTAAATTAAATATTTTTAAATAAGTAATATGCTAGTTAATACGTTAATAAAAGCTTTTCTAAATTAATAATTCTAAAGATTTATAAAGTAATTAAATTTTAAGAATATAAAATAAAAAATTACTAAACTAGAGTATTAAGATATAATATAATAATAGAGTGTAAAATATATTAAATATTAAATATTATATAGTTCTTAAGCTACTATTTATAATAAATATTTTAAAACTATAGTACTTAGAAAAATTCTATAATAAAAAAATAAAAAAAATAATATAATAATAAAAATTGTATATTAACCTTATAGAGAAAGTTAATAAATTAATAGCTTACTTAGCTTACTAAATTTTTAAATAGCTTTAGTATCGCGTAACATAATTTTATTAAAAATATTATTTATAGGGTTACTATATAAATCTTTATCTAGTTTAATTATATACTTAATAGTAGTTTATAATTAGTCAGCTTTTAATTATTACGTATACAGTTTAGTATCTACTAGAGTTTTCTTACTATATTTATACTTCTAGATTAAGGTCTAGGCGTACTTTTACTTTTTAAGTAGTTTATAATTTATTAAGTTTTATATTTTATAATATCTACGGTAGTAAAAAAAAAAAAAATAAATTAAAAAATTATATTTGTTTATAAGTAAGCTCTTTCTACTTCTTACTATTATATAAAGAGAGGTAATATATAGCGTCGAGACACTAGTCCAAAAAAGGTATAGGCTAAAAAAAGTTATTCCCCTAGATATAGTTAAAAATAAGCGTATATAAGGATAGTAAAAAATATTATTATTTTAGTTAGTATAGGATTTAAACTTATAGTCTTGGCGTATAGCTTAGCGTATAGCTTAGTATATAGCTTAGTATACAAGTTTAGTACACTAGTAGTGTTAGGCTACTATTGCCTCTACTCCTTTTTTTTTTTTTAGGCTAAGCTACTATAGTACTACTACACTATAATACGCCTACTCCGCTATATTATTAAAGTTATTATTAAAGTTATAAAATAGGATTTAAGCAGCGTTCATTTTTAGTAGCGTGACTCATGGAGTACAGTTAGCTGACGACGTACTTCTTACTATAAAGTAGCTTATAAAAGAATAAAAGTACTTAGTAATCTTTTAAATATAAATAAAATTATAATAGTAACTATATATATTAGTTTATAACTATATTCTTTCTTTTTCTCTTAAAGTTATTACCGTAACGTTACGCGACTTTAGGCTAACTATTTAAACTTCTACTATATTACGTAATTAATTAACTCTTAATAAGCTTCTTACGCAGTAACTATAATAACTTTTTTATTAACGCTAATAATCTATAACCTTTATAATAGTAATTAAAGTATTAAAATAGTATAGTACCTTCTATAGAATTTTTTAATTTTTTTATAATAATTACTAACTCTCTTAATAGTAAGTTCTTATAACTATCTTATAATACTGTAGTATACTCTTCTTTTACTACTAGCGCCCGCCTTATTTATATATATATATATATCCCTACGCCTAAATAATCTTAATTATTTTAATTAATTATTTTTTATTAAAGCTTCGCTTCCTTTACTATTCTAAAAAAGTTTTTTTTTATTATTATTAAAGTACTACTACTACTATTACTACTACTACTATTACTGCTGCTGCTGTTGCCGTCGCCGTTCTCTACTTTAAAAAAAAAATTTTTAACTCTTTTATATTATTATATTATAAAGCCTACTATAGTATTATCTAATTAAAAGTGGATTTTAACGTTTTTATAGATATTATTAAGTCTAGGAATTATATCTATCTTAAGTAAAAAGAGGCGTATTAAGATTAAATTAATATTAACAATATTAACTAAAAAGTTTAGTTTATTAAATAGCCCAGGCTACTGTACTACACGGAGATAGAAATTAAAATAGTTTTTAATATAATTTAGCTAATTATTAATATTAGTAAAAGCCTATACTGTATACTAGAGGTTACTTAGCTTAATTATTAAATACTAGAATACTAACGTTATAGATATAATAATAATAATAAAATTTTTAATTTTAAGTATATAGTATTTATAAAAAGGCGAGAAAAATACTATAGTTACTATTTTAAACGCGCTATATATAGTCTATAGTTTTACTTTACCTAAAATAGTAGCCTATAGTTTTACTTTACCTAAAATAATAACTTATAGATATTTTATTATTATTTTATAATTATTACTCTACTATTATTACTGCTATAGTCTAATAAGTTATTAATTTAAGTTATCGCTCTATCTTTTTTTTTAAAAAAAAAAATAAGCCTTTATATTAAGGCTACCTAACTATTTAAGAAAAGTGCTTTATCTCCTAAGCGAACTAATAACCGGCTCTTTAAGTAACTAACTAATATATAGGCTAGTTAAGTAACCTATACTAGAATTTAATTAATTACTTATTTAGGACTAGCGTTATTCCTATTTAGGTATAGTTTAATACTAATTAGATTAGGTCGCTACGCTAATCTAATTAAGTAATTAAACTAACCTATTTAGGAAATTAACTAGTCTAATTAAGTAATATAACTAAACCTAGTAAATTTAAGTCTAAAACCTAATAAACTAATTAATTAAATAGTAGATTAAAGTAGACGAGAACGAGATTTAAACTTATAACCTATAATATTACTATTATAGGCAGCCAGGTATGTTATTTACTAAGCTACACACCCTCTCGCCATCGCTCTACCTACTATAATAATTAAAAATTCCTATATTTAATAGGTCCTAATTATAGTGCTTCTAATTTTTATGTATTTTTATATTAAGTAAGGACGTAGTGTATACTAAGTTAATACAGCTCCTATAGATAAACGTAAAAAAATAACTATATCCTCTCTTATATATTTAATAATAGAATTTTAGCTTTTTAGTATTAAAGTAACTTTTATTACTTTAATTAAATAAAATATTATTTTAATAATAAAAGTAAAATACTAAACGCTGTAAATTTATAATTTATTAGTAATATTAAACTATATAAAACTTTTTAATATTTTTAAAACTCTTTTAATTTATATATATAAAGATATATAAAACTTAAAAAATTTTTTATTAATATTATTTTTATTTTTAAGATATAATCAAGTTTAATAAATATATTATTTATTATTTTTATTTTTTTAAGATTCGCTATTAGCTGTTTAGAAGTATACTCGATTTTTTAAATCTAATTTAGTATAATTTAAAATAGCTAAATTAAAAAAGACGTAAATAGTACTTTATGTTTAAAGAAATTAAATAAAATTATAGACTAGATAGAATTAATAATTATAAAAGTATATTAAATGTTTTTTTTATATTAAGCTTTCTATAAAGTATTTAGGTATTTAAGAACTAGTTAATAAATAACTATTAAAAAGCGTAATATAAGTACTAAACTAATAAACTTATTAAAATTTTTAGCTATTTATAAGTAGAAAAAATATTTTTAAACATAAGGAAACTGCGTATTTTCTTAAACTAAAATAATAAAATAATTCTCTTAAAATAGATATATAAAATTTTTTTTTAAACTTATAATAAAAGCGTATTTTCTTATAAAAAAAAAGTAGGAGATTTCTTAAATATTAAGGTATAGGAATTTTTTATTAAGACTAAATAAAATTATTATTTTATATAGTTATTTCTTCCAGTATACTCATTATTTAATCTGTTTAAATAGACA
Source organism: Pleoardoris graminearum (assembly GCA_030770415.1). NCBI lineage: Eukaryota > Fungi > Ascomycota > Dothideomycetes > Pleosporales > Didymosphaeriaceae > Pleoardoris > Pleoardoris graminearum. The sequence continues at coordinate 111,796 of JASEKS010000268.1, forward strand.
TTATCCTTTAAAGTCAGCTCTTATAAGTCAGCTTTTAATTATTATATACACGGTTTAGTACTTAATAGAGTTTCCTTACTATATTTATACTCCTGGATTAAGGTTTAGACGTACTTTTACATTTTGATAGTTATTTCTTATTTACGCACTTAATAATAGTACTTATATATTTTTTTGTCTATTTCTTATAAAGCGTAATTATAGGCTTAAAAAAAAGTAAAATAAAAAACCAAGAGCTAAAGAACAAAATTTTATTAGCTTATTACTAATTTTAATATATTTAAAATATTTTATATACTATTTACCCTTGATTATATTTAGCAGATTCAAATTTATAGTGTAAAAAAAATTAGAAATTAGTTAAATAAACTATTAAATAAAAATTGGTAGATTTTTTTAAAAAAATAAATAAAATTTTAAAAATTTTAAAAAATCCTAAAAAGTAAAAATTAGAAAAAGTATTATAGCTTACTATAACTATAGTTATAGTAATATAAATAACTAATTTATAGTATTTATTATAATTAGAAGACTTAAAAAGCTATTAAAAGAAAAGTAAACTAAGAAAAAAATCTATAAAATAATATAAATAGTATAAGAGAGTGTAAAAGTAATAATTAAGAATAAAGAATAAAATAAAAGTTATTTTAAAAAGGTTAGTAAAAAGATTATATAAATACTATTTATACTACTAAACGCTAGCGCGTCTACTATAATTAGTTTTTTATTTTAAAGCTCTGTAACCTAGTAATCCTGCCTACTAAAAATTTACTTAAAAGAGCGTTTTTTTAAAATTAATATTATAGCTACTATAAGCTTAAAAAAATTAATTTTAAACCGCTTAAATAGTTACGCTATTTTTATTAATTTAACTAGGGGATATATTATAGAAAATTACCTTTAAGCTTATATTACTAGTGTATAAAACTCTTTAAAATAAAAGATTTATTTCTTTTATACATATATATAATATAGCTCTTTAGGGCTTTATTTTATATAATAGAGTTAATTCTTAAATTTTAAAAACTAGTAATTTTAAATTTTTTTTTCCCTGTAATATACTTTATAATAAAACCTTTTCTACTAGTTTATTAAATAAAACTTACCGCTTGTTATATATTTAGGTTATAGAGCCTACTACCTATATTAATTACTATAAGGATAGTTTTAGTATTTTAGTATAATAACTTAGACTAATATTCTTATTAGTAAGGAATAAAATATATAAAACTATTATAAGTCTATCTTAAATTAAGTTTATACTATAATATATTCTTCTTCTCTAGCTTTATTAGCTACCTTATGTATTATTAAAGGTTTTATAGTTTTAATATACACGAAGTTATACTATTAGTAAATAGATAATATAGATAAAATATATTAAAAAATATATTTAAACGTTTTATATTAATACTAATAGAATATTTAAACTATAGATATATTTAGCCTAAACTGTCTCTTAGATACTAAAGGAGACGTTAATTTAAGCTTTAAAGAGATATTACCTAAAGAGAATACTATAGAAATATAAGTAGTAAATACTCTATATACAGGGGGGTAATAAAAAAAAGATATCTTTTTTAAAATAAAATAACTTTTTAACTAGTAGGTCTAAAAATATAAAAAAAAATAATACTTTAAATAGGAAGACTAGTATACTTAAAATAGCTACCTATAATCTTATTACTAAGGGGTTTAGGGGTTTTTTTTTTTTTTTTTTTAAAATAAGCCTTTTATATTAAGGCTACCTAACTATTTAAAAAAAATACTTTATCTACTAAACGACCTAGAACCAGCTCTTTAATTCCTAACTAGGTTATTATATTACTAAATAGTTATACTAAACTACTAATCTATTACCTAATTAGGTCTAGTTTACTACGCTAGACCTATTTAGAAATAGATTTTTATCTTATCTAACTTTAGATAGTAATTTTTAGTCTAACATTATTTATACTTTTAGATATAACGTGTTCTATATAAAATATTCGGCTTTTTATAATCTTATATTAATTTCTTAGTAGTGCTTTATACTTCTATAAATTTTACTTTTTACTAGTAAAGTAACCGTATTTAAAAAATACTATAATAGAGAGAGGAATTAAATCTCTAATATATAAAAAACCTTAAAAATTTAAAAAATCTTAGTATTTTTAGGAACATGCCCACTATGCCACCCCGCCGGGTTTAGGGGTATAAAAAAATTAGTAAATATAGATAATTGTTAGACCCTACTTTAGCCTATTATAACTTTTTATTTAAGGTATAAAATTGGCTTATTTCTATATATATAATCTTAGATGCTATTTTCTATAAGTAGTGATATTATTTTTATATATTAATATATTAATTATATAATTATTAATAACAGTTTAATTTTTAAATTTTTAATATTAAACTAGTAAATAATATATTACTAGTACTTACTATTGTATTCTTAAAATTCTATAAGTATATTATAATCGCTAGGGAGTAATAATATATAATTATTAATAACTTTTTATAGTATTTTATTATATATTTTAAAAATAGCTCTTTTAATAGCCTCCATTCTTTTTAAACTTAATTTTATACCTAAATTAGCCTTTTTATTTTTATTTAGTCTAGATTTTAAATAATCCTATATATTTTGTATATAGGTTAAATTAATGTTATAGGCTAGATAAAAATAAAAAGCAGACTTTAATTATTCTTAAACTAGTTTAAAACGTCTATTAGTTTATAAATAAAGTAACATCTTATTAAAATTACTACTATTAAATAATACTAATATAAGGTTTATAAGTATAGTATAATATAATAATATATATATATATATATATTATATTAAAAAAAGTACTAAAGAATCTATTAAGTTACTTATCACTACTTATCTCTAGTTTAACTTTAAATATAAGAACTTTTTTTTATAGTATTTACTAGTAAAAGAACTAAATAAATAAGGTATATTAGTAAATTCTAACTTATTTTTATTTTTTAACTAAATAGTATTCTAAACTTAAAATATTAAGTCGTAACTAATAAAATAATTAATATAATTAATATTAAAAACACAAAACTATAGCGTAAAAATATTTTAAATAATATATTAAAATAACTTATTTAGTTATTTAATATACTTCGTGAGCTATATAAAGCCGCAGTATAATATATAATAAGGACTATATAAATACTAAATAGTTTACAATTATATATAAGTAGTATAAATTTTAAACTTTTAAAAGTTATACTTTATTCTTTTAGTAACAGTTATAGTACTCTACTAAATATAGTAATACTTTACTTATATTTTAATTATATATCTATAGATTAGGGACTACTCGTAATTATTTTTAAAGTTATTAGTAATTACTACTTATAATTATATATAATATAATTAGTCTAGGGAATTACTAGGCGTATAAACTTTAGGACTAAAGGGAGTTATTAGACTATTACCTAAAATCTATATAACTAAATATTTAGCTATTAAGTAAGTCCAGCCGTTCTATACTTTATACTATATTATTATTTATTTAAAGTACTTTACCGTATTATACCTCTATAAGCTTTTTTTATTTTTAAAATATTTATTACTATACTAATTTTAGCTAAATTACTATTAATTATACTAACTACGGTGGCGTCTTCACGGCTTTACCTGCCGTAAACGATAGTTATTACCTTGTGTCCGACTGTTCCAAACCAAAAACATTTTTTATAATTCTTATATACGCTTATTTTTTTAACTATATCTAGGGGAATAACTTTTTTTAGCTTATACCTTTTTTGGACTAGTGTCTTAATGTTACACTTTACCTCTCTTTACATAATACTAACTACTCTTAGTAGTAGTAATATTTTAAGCTAAAATAAAGTCTAAAATTAACTAGAACTATCTATCTACGTATTACTTATTATAGGGGGGTGATATTGAAAAACCTAAATCGAAAAGATTACTATTTTTAAAAATTAATATAAAATTAATTACTAAGCATAAAAATACGTGAATTATATTATGTTAAAGAAAAAGTTAAGGAGAGTTTTATAAGGATTTTAGTTACTAGTTATTAATTACCTATAATAAATTAAAATTACCTAAACATAGTAATTTTTTAACCCCTTTTTTAGGTTCCTATAACTTTTTAGTTAGTAAATATATTTAACTAAAATTTTAACTATACTCTTTTAGGACTAGTCTAGGTCACGTGATTAGATTCTCGAAGTATATTAGTAATCTAATAATAAAATTATATGAATTATAAAAATATTACTAAGGCTTATATAATTACTACTTACGTAATATATTATTAATATTATAGTATATTATAATATATTTTAACTTTTATAAACTAAATCTCCTATTTTCTTAAAATAGCGCTAAATCTTTTACAACTTAAATATATAATAAATTTACTTTTTAAAGTAAATAATTTTTCTTTTTTAATTACTACTACTTTAAAAAAGTTTTCTACTACTATTTATAAGGCGTTAAGGCGTATTAAAAAGACACAACAATATTATAATATAAAAAAAGTTTATAAAAGGGGTATAAAAAAGTTAACTAAAAGGAATAAAAGAGTTATTAATAAAAACTTAACTAGAAGTCCTAAAAAGGAAAATAAATGTATACTTTTAAAAAATAATCTAAATATTATAAAAAAATAATTATAAAGAGTTTTAAAAGAGGAGGGTTACTCTATTAATATAAATAAAAAAACCTAATATTAAATAAAGAAAATAGTAAAAAAAATAAAAAAAATATTAAAAATATAAAAATTATAAAAAATATAAAAAATATAAAAATTATAAAAATTATAAAAAATATAAAAAATATAAAAATATAAAAAATATAAAAAATATAAAAAATATAAAAAATATAAAAAATATAAAAAATATAAAAAATATAAAAAATATAAAAAATATAAAAAATATAAAAAATATAAAAAATATAAAAAATATAAAAATTATAAAAAATATAAAAAATATAAAAAATATAAAAAATATAAATACAAGAAAAATAATATTTTCTAATATATTAATAATATAAAGGGAAAAGATTAAAAAGGAGTATTATAGAAAAAGTATTTTTTTTTAAATAAGTCTTTTATTAAGTTAACTATACTTTACTTATATAGAGTAGTAGTCGTCTATAATACTATAAAAAATAGAAAATAGGAAATAGTATAAAATAATAAATAATAATAACTATATTTTAGTTTTTATTTTTTTTTTCTACTATCTATATAATAGCTAAATAGGGGTTCTACGCGCTAGTGTAAATTATATAATTATATAACTATAGCTATATAATCTATATACTCTATATTACTAGTAAATTTATTTAGATTAACTACTCTATATATACTAGTAACTTTTCTTTTTATAGTAATACCGTATAAGTATTTTATTTTTTTATATTTTTATTTTTTTTTCCGTATAAGTATCCCTTTATTTTAATATATTTTTATATAACTAAATTATAGTCTATTGTTTACGCGTTATATAATAATAAGAAGTAAAATAATATAGTATACTACTATTTATTAATTAAAATTATAGTAAACTAAAGTAAAGAGTTAATAACTTTATATATTATATAAAAGTAAAGAGTAAAATTATAGTAAATAGAAGTAAGGAGTTATTATATAATAATTAAAAAAGATTAGTCTAAAAATATATAGAATAGTAATATATAAAAAGAAGCCTTTTTTTTTCTATAATATTTTTTTTTTTTTAATTTTATCTATTATTATCTCTATACGTAGTTTTAGATATTATTTTTTTCTTTTTTAACTTTTTAGTTATCCTCTTTTATATAAAATTAACTTTTAATAGAACTTTTAAAATAGTTTTTATTTTATATAAATAATAGCAGCAGCTGCAGTAATTATAATAAGTTATAATTATATTTAGCTTTACTCTTATATAGGCTCCTACTTTTAGTAAATAAATCTAAGTTACTATTTTTACTAAAATAGTTATTAATAGAGTATTTTTATTAGCTCTATATATTAATATATATATATATTCCTATATAATTCTTTCCGTACGATAATATTTTATAAAATAATAAGTATATAGTATACTAGTTACTTTTATATAATATAAATATTATTCTACTTAGTAATACTAACTTAACTTTTTTTATTATAAAAATTATTTACTATAAAAGTTACTTTTATATATTTTTAATATAATTATATAAAGTTCTAAAAGCGCAGCTATATATATAAAGGTATAATAGTAATACTAGATTTTTACTCTTTATAGAGTATTATACGTTAGTAAAATACTAGAGTAATATATATAGATTTTATATATAGTAGTTACGTAAAGCCTAGTATAAATATTATATTTAAATTTTTTTTATTTTTTTTTTATTTTTTCTTTATTAATATAGAGGAGGATTAGGGATATATAAAAAAAAAAAAAGTTTTTTTTTATTTTTTTTTTATTTTTTTTAAGTATATTATTTTAAAAAATTTTCTTTTAATATTCGTGCGATAAAGTAAAAGAATATAATATATATAAAAAAAAATTATACTAAAAAATAATTTATATAATTATTTTTTTTTACTATCTATTACTGTACGTATTAAGTTATTTAGTAAATAAATTATTTTAAATATTTAAATTTTTTATTTAGTATTATAACTTAGTCTATTCTTTAAGTATTTATATAAAAATATTATATTTTTAGGTATATTGTTTTTATAATAAATCTAGATCTATCTCTATTATACGCTTCTTACTTTTTTTTATATTATTATATTATCTAGTTTATATAATATATAATTAATTATATAATTTTAGCTTACGGTGCTAGCGTATTTATATAAAATAATTTAGTTTTAAAAAAGGTTATTCTTATTTTTTATACAGATAAGAGTTTAATAAAATATATAATTTAATATACTTTCTTTTATTTATAAATACAGAGAAGAGTCGCGTAATATATAAAAATATTTTTATATAATATAAATTTAATAATACCTTAACTTCTCTATACGCTCTTACTAATTTATAATAGATAAATAAATCTAATTAACTACTAGTAATAAGTAGTTAAATAAATTAATTAATCTACTTATATAGTAGGTAAAAAAATCTAATTAACTACTAATAATAAAATAGTTAAATAAATTAATTAACTAACTACTAATTAGTATTAGATTAACTATATTTTATTTATATAAAGTAGTAGTCGTCTATAATACTATAAAAAATAGAAAATAGAAAATAATATAAAATAATAAATAATAATAACTATATTTTAGTTTTTATTCTTTTTCTCTTTACTATTTATATAATAGCTAGATAGGGGTTCTACGCGCTAGTATAGATTATATAATTATATAATTATAACTATATAATTTATACGCTCTATATTACTAGCGAATCTATTTAGGTTAACTACTCTATATATACTAGTAATTTTTCTTTTTATAGTAATATTATATAAGTATTTTATTTTTTTATATTTCTATTTTTTTTTCTATATAAGTATCCCTTTATTTTAATATATTTTTATATAATTAAATTATAGTCTGTTATTTACGCGTTATATAATAATAAAAAGTAAAATAATATAGTATATTACTATTTATTAATTAAAATTATAGTAAACTAAAGTAAAAAGTTAATAATTTTATATATTACGCGAAAGTAAAAAATAAGATTATAGTAAATAAAAATAAAAAGTTATTATATAATAGTTAAAAAGAGTCGGTTTAAAGATATACAGGATAGTAGTATATAAAAAAAAGTTTTTTTTTTTTTATAATATTTTTTTTTTTTTAATTTTATCTATTATTATCTTCGTACGTAGTTTTAGATATTATTTTTTTTTTTTTAACTTTTTAGTTATTCTCTTTTATATAAAATTAACCTCTAATAGAACTTCTAAAATAGTTTTTATTTTATATAAATAGTAGTAGCAGCTATAGTAACTATAATAAGTTATAATTATATTTAGTTTTACTTTTATATAGGCTCCTACTTTTAGTAAATAAATCTAAATTACTATTTTTACTAAAACGGCTACTAATAAAGTATTTTTATTAGCTTTATATATTAATATATATATATATCCCTATATAATTCTTTCTATATAATAATATTTTATAGGATAATAAGCGTACGGTATACTAGTTACCCTTATATAATATAAATATTATTTTACTTAGTAATATTAACTTAATCCTTTTTACTATAAAAATTATTTATTATAAAAACTACTTTTATATACTCTTAGTATAGTTACGTAAAGTTTTAAAAATATAGTTATATATATAGAGGTATAATAATAATACTAAACTTTTACCCTTTATAAAATATTATACGTTAGTAGAATACTAAAATAATATATATAAATTTTATATATAATAGTCGTATAAAGCTTAGTATAAGTATTATATTTAAATTTTTTTTATCTTTTTCTTTGTTTTTCTTTTATTAATATAGAGGAGGATTAGGGATATATAAAAAAAAAAAAAATTTTTCTTTATTTTTCTTTTATTTTCTTTAGGTATAATATTTTAAAAAAAATTTTTTTAATATTTATGTAATAAAGTAAAAGAATATAATATATAAAAAAGAAAAAAATATACTAAAAAATAATTTATATAATTATTTTTTTTTACTATCTATCGCCGTACGTATTAAATTATTTAGTAAATAAATTATTTTAAATATTTAGATCTTTTATCTAGTATTATAACTTAATCTATTCTTTAAGTACTTATATAAAAATATTATATTTTTAAATATATTTTTTTTATAATAAATCTAGATCCGTCTCTATTATACGCTTTTTACTTTTTTTTATAAAAAAAGTTTTTTTTTATACTATTATATTATCCGGTTCGTATAATATATAATTAATTATATAATTTTAGCTTATAGTACTAGCGCGTTTATATAAAATAATTTAGTTTTAAAAAAAATTATCTTTATTTTTTATATAGATAAGGGTTTAATAAAATATATAATTTAATATACTTTTTTCTATTTATAGATATAGGGAAGAGTTATATAATATATAAGAGTATTTTTACGTAATATAAGTTTAATAATACTTTAACCTCTTTATACGCCCTTACTAATTTATAATAAATAAATAAATCTAATTAACTACTAGTAATAAATAGTTAAATAAATTAATTAATCTGCTTATACGGTAGGTAAAGAAATCTAATTAATTATTAGTAATAAAATAGTTAAATTAATTAATTAACTAACTACTAATTAGTATTAGGTTAACTATACTCTACTTATATAAAGTAGTAGTCGTTTATAATACTATAAAAAATAGAAAATAGGAAATAGTATAAAATAATAAATAATAATAGTTATATTTTAGTTTTTATTTTTTTTCTTTCTGCTATTTATACGATAGCTAGATAAAGATTTTATATACTAGTATAGATTATATAATTATATAACTATAGCTATATAATCTATACGCTCTGTATTACTAGCGAATTTATTTAGGTTAACTACTCTATATACACCTTTTATATTAAGACTACCTAACTATTAAAGAAAGTCTTTTATTTTCTAAGCGAACTAACAACCGGCTTTTTAATTCCTAATTAATATATTACTAAATAGTTAAACTAGATTAATTTATTACCTAATTAGGCCTAATTCGCCACGCTAAGCCTATTTAGGAATAGATTTTATCTAATCTAACTTTAGATAGTAAAATATTTTATTTATACCTTTAGATATAACGCGTTCTATATAGGAATTCTGGCTTTTTATAGTTTTATATTAATTTTTTAGTAGTACTCTATATTTCTAAAAACTTTACTTTTTTACTAGTAAAGTAGGCGTATTTAAAGAATACTTATAATAAAGAGAGGAATTAAACCTTTAATATATAAATAATAACGAAAATTCGAAGAATTTTATAAACCTAATATATTTCTAGGCACTTACCTACTGTGCCACCCTACTAGAAAAAGTAGTAAAAATAAAATTAAAAAAGAACTAGCTATTATCTAATTACAAAGTAAGTTATTTTAGTTTATTATTTTATATTTTAGGACTGTTAATTAAGTCTCTATTAATAATTCTTTTTTCTCTTTATATTACCTTAAAAACTCTATTACTATTAGCTTTATTTATATAATTATTATTGTATTTTTTTAATATATTATATAGTATTATAAATACTATTAGGAGCTCTTTTTAAAATAAAAATAATTATCGGAATAAGAGTATATACTTATAAAAAAATTAACTTTAGATTTAAGTTTTGTTAAATTTAGCGCTATATTAAGGGAATAAGAGTCTAGATTTATAAAATTAAAAGGATATTATTCTATACTATAATATTAATAATATATTACATAATTAGTAATTATATATACAATAGCGAAATTTTTACTTATTATATAAATTTATAATTATATAATAAATTCTTATTAAAATTTAGGTCACGTAACTTTTACTAGGCTAAAAAGGGTATAGTAAAACTTTTAGTTAAATATATTTACTAACTAAAAAGTTATAGAGGCCTAAAGTAGAGACTATAATAATCCCTTTATTTACGTAATTTTAATTTATTATATGTACTGAATAAGCAGTATTTAAAATTTCTATAAAATTTTCTATAATTATTTATTTAAAACGGTATTATTTACGTATTTTTAGGCCTATTATTTAATTTTATATAAATCTTTAAAAACGGTATTTTTTTTAATTAATCTTTTTTTTTTGTTACCCCCCTGTATTAGTACTAAGTTTTAAAATAATTTTAGCCTTTTAAGTAGTTTAAAGAAGGATATTAATATAAGTAATAGTAAATTTAATCTTTAAGATTGTTATAGAAACATAAGTTAATAATTAATAAAAATAGTGTCTATAATTATTTTTTTAAAGATTAAAATTACGTTTACTATTTTTTTTATAAATATACAGTAAAGAGTCTTTAGCGTTAATAAATATATAGCTAAAATTAAGGCTAGAGTAGTATAACTTTATAAAATAGTTAAGTTTTATATAATTATAGCTTATTTATTTATATTAAAATATTAGTAAATATTAAGTAGTTATTTTTTTTTAACTTAGCGAAGTTAAGTGTATACTTTATTAAAATTAATAAATATTAAGGGTTCTAATTAAAATAAGAACGTTTAATTATAATAATAAGTAACTATTTATATATTTTTATATTTTAATAGGCCTAATAGAGATATCTTAACAGTTTATATAAAACTTTAAAAAACTTAACTATTAGGAACACTAAGAGTAGACTTAAAATTTTTTTAAACTCTTTAGTAATTTAAGTATTTTATAAAACTAGCGTATTATATATAATAAAATAATAAAACTTTTTTAAAGCTATATTATACTAGATTACTCTTAAAAGATAAAACAGTAATATAAATATTAGAAGTTAGATAGAGTAGTAATTTAGTATAATATATAACACGTATAAGATATATTTTATAAACGTAAAAAGAAATAAATTATTATTTAGCTAAAAGCCCTGCACCGTAGACTATATATCTCTTATTACGTAAGTACGCTCCTATCTAGGGTAGAGGCACCTAAATTGTAATAAAAAGGGGTAAACTTAATATTATTGTATCCTTTCTAGTGTTACTTAGCAGTAAGCTATTAGTAACAATAATGTAGTCCTACGCATTGGGAGAGGAGTCGCCCATCTTGACGATGAATTATCCCGTCGAGCAACTACGGCACTGGGACGACCTGGACCTAATCTATTTCCTGCGGACCATTGGATGCGCGTGGTGAAAAGCTGCTGTCAGTTCGGAGATGGATACTCGGTCTTCCGGAAAGTACTCTATCTATATACGGCCATCGAAGCTTTATGGCTGCAGGAGTCAATCTGATTGATGGGTCCACAAGCGCGCCTGGTGAGGAGACCATAGAAGAGTGGTATGCTAAAACACGAGAGCGTGATGTCAAGCCGCATCGGTGTACAGGTATCGCACTATCGCGCTTGGGCACTTAACGGACTGTCCAGGTGGATAGCAGAAGCATGGAGCGTGTGCGAAGAAGAAAGGTTGCCCACGTGAGGAGATACCCAACCTTGAAGGCAATCTTCTCGACCTTCAATTTGTTATTGAAAACAAAGGACGTCCCCTACCGCGCGGGCACCCTTTCTTGCCATCATATAGTAATGCTGATATACAATATTAAAAATACCCCTAAGCGCTGTATGACCATATCGTGAGGCAGGGCTTATTTGGGTAGACTGTAGGGCGTTTAGACCTTGTACCTTTCGATAGCGCCTAAAATGTAGACAGTAGCTATGCTACTGCCAATTAAGTAGAAACCATCGTATCTCTATATGCGTTATGCCCGCTTCCTTGCCTAGATATAGTCTTCCCCCATATGGCCAATTTAGAACAGTCCGTCTAGATCTGTTTTATCCTAGACTATATATTGTGAATCTAGGACAACGCATCTAGGCCACTAATGTTTGACTTGGACACAGCCAACGAAGGCCGCGGTCACATCATTTGTAAATGTTTGGGAAAGTGTCAGAGTGTACAGAATTGCGTTGCGCCATGCCTAAGTAGGCTTGCAGGAGGTGATTACCGCCTAGCTGACGAACCACCAGGCTTCGATAATGCTTTTTTTTTCCTGCGCTGCGGCGTCATGCTCATAAAATCAATATGTTTGAGAACGAAACAACTCATGAAAACCATTGGAATCCGTAGCCTGCACCTAAATTTTCGGAGGACGTAGATGCCTAGCTAAGAATTGAGGCGGATTCTATGAGAGACAGAAGTAGTAAGGTTCGCTCAAATGTTCTGTCGGGCACATGAATACACCATCCCTTAAATTCTAGTTCCTTATACTACTCTAGGGCTGGCAGGCATGGCCTAGAAGCATAACTACATCGGGGAGTAGGTCCATGCAGGTGTTGCTCCTCGGAGCCCCCTCTGCTCGGGACAGTTGCTTCATCCGCGCCCGCTTCCCCACAAATCCTCTCTCGTAACGCCGACGGTGGATCTCATCCATCACCTGAGCATCCTCACCAATCATATATGGTCCTAACACACTCAGTGGCTGCGCCAGACGTTTGATAACAGTTACCCGTTTCCTCATGAAACTATTTTCCTCCATCCGGCCAACGCCACTTCATGCAAATCCGGGACTTGGATCTCCTAGAGGCGATCCACACGTTGCACACGATTTATAAGGCTTCTAGCCCAATCGACAGAAGGCCGAGAACCGGTTTATAGGAAACTGAATGGGTAAAAGGAAGAGATCCAGGGGTAGGCGTACCGGCGCACTGTGTGAAGCTTGGCGGCCGAGGACCTTTCATTACCGATTATTCCCGCAAGCGTGGCCAGGCGCTAATCGCGCCACTATATGCCAGTATATATTGTCAGAGCGCCCTCTTCTTGTGATTGATGTTTGATGGATACATTTTTAGCCATATAGGATTTGATTGCCAAGTCGTCATGAGGCGCCTTCTCTTCTATTTTCCTCCGTGCCTTCCCCGCTATTGTACAGCCGATCAATATGAAAAAGAAAAAAAAGCTGACGATGCGCATGCTGGCTCATCTCACCAATGCTCACAACTATTCAACGCCAAGAAGTAAGAACCGGGCTGCAGATTGAGCAGCTGAAAAAGAGGTCCCAAAGAGCGATTAGCCCGCATAACAACCAATCTCGACTCGGTCTCAATGGACTCTCACCCTGGGTGAGATCACCTTGCGATTGGTATCAGACCCTCAATTTGAGGCATGAGCTCGAGAGCTTTTGCATCCAGTGTCCAACTATTCAGGTCGGTTATATGCGTCTCGAACAACGGGGTCAACCTTGTGCAAGCCGATTCGATCTCCCAATAGTGGCACGCGTCGTCCGCATACGGCCAGCTGATCCCAATGAGACCAAGGAACGCGCTTGATACGAACTCTCCAGGGTGCTGGTATAGGTACTGGCGAAGCTGCGGCCTTGAAAAGAGTTAGTTTTAGGCAAAAAGAGCATGGGTTCGAGGCCGTACCAAGGAATGAGGTCAACGAGAAAATCATTTGCTGAACAGTCCTGTTGAGCTAAAGGCACCAGCCAATCCGGCATATCATGCATGTTGTCGACACTTGGCCAGATACGCAACTGGCGTTGTTAGAAAAAGCCGTTTCGAGACCTTAGACGTCCACGAATACATACCCGCATCATCTTGGTCAAGAGAAAGGTGGAAGCCAGCCGTACTGGTAATGCCGCAGCCGGGAGCATCCTATTCACCATCTTGGCCGCCCATGTCGGAACTGGCAAATTTTCCTGAGGATCTGCAAATCCCAAAAGGAGTGTATCCACATCCACTTCATTGCGCCCAAAAATTTGGGCCTCGTCCCATCCATTCACGAGCATCTCTCGTTTTCTTCTACCGTAGAAGGTACATTCGAAACTAAACTTGCTGTACCCATTCGCTTCGTTGTAGGGAAATGGCGACAAGCCATCAACACCGTGCTCAGTCGTCTGAAATGCCATTGCCGGTTGGCTCTGCTCCCGACTGTTATATATGTCAGTCATGTCCAGCTGTCTGTTGGATTTCGCCCTTACCTTTCATCTCTTGAAGATCCCCCATCATACGAGGACTCAGCGACACTGATGGACGGATGCCGGAATTGTTTGCTTATTGGCGTTTCAAGACTATCCTGTTCAGGGAGATGCCTCGGCTGGCTTCCTGCATCCTGAAGCAAAGTCAACGAAGTATTGAACATATTCAGACCTAGGAAACCTACCAGGAGAGCCCTTCTAATCTCTTCCGCCGAATGATGGGCAAACCCGTTCTTTTCCAGCTCACTAGCCCAAGTCGCAGCCGAAGTGCGATCTGGTGCCAGCGCGAGCAAAGACACGATTGACTTCATATCATCAAGCTCTTTCGCCAGTCTTCTAACATGGGCTCGCAGTTGTGTAGTTGTCTTTCCATCTTCGGCGACGTCGTAGACGCAAGAGAGGTTTTTCGTCTGGCAGGTGTTGCACTTGGGCCTTATACCGTCGCACTAGAGAACAGTCAGTCAACCTGCAGGTTCTTCGGCCAACAACATACCTTAGACTTCCGCTTCCTGCAGCTTTCGCAAGCTATTGAAGTGATCTTTCCTCGGGGTGTGCGCAGGGCATATGTGCCTGATATGGGTGACTGGTGCTGGTTTTTGGCGCTGCCCAGTGCGCCTGCGAGGCCTTGCTTCGGTGCAAGAGGAGCTTTGTGGTTTACGCAACCAGCTACTGACTGTGCGCGAGGCACAGTAGATGTGTCGAGGTGCAGCGGGGCAATGCCATCCCAAGACACTTGTACCGTCTCCTGGCTACGACTAGGTCAGCGGAAAGTAAGGAAGAAAATACAAGCGTCATATTGCGGGAATCCATCTGGCACGATGGTAGAAGGATCTTTAGTCCGTCGCGCACTCCGCCGCTCCTACGGATCGTATACGAGACCGATTCTGGAATGGATGCTGTTGCCAAGTCCTACGGTTGCTGGCTCCGAGGTTTTTGCTGAGAACTCCAGCTTCATTTGCGGACAAGCCCACTTGCATTTAACCGAACTCGACGATTCTTTACAGCTGGTGCTCTCCAAGCGCACGTAACTGCACGAGCCATTCCGCGGAGGCTGACGGTCACTTACCAGGGTGCGACGCCGCCTCGCAGATCGAAGATTTTCCGGGTTGCAGGACAGTATTTATCAGACCAGTTCCCGCATAGGATTTGGGAATTCCCGTAATACCTCGTGGATGCCACTTTCATGTTCGTCCCAGCTAAAACGGCCCCAATGTTGGCAACCCCAGCGACAGTCCTGCTGATAACCGTGAACGAGATTTATTCTTACCTGTGGAACGGGTTGGAAGGAATCACCGCTTCTGAAGCTCGTCGCAGCATTCGAGTATTCGTCGGATCCGATGACAAGCCGTCAAGAGTATTGGGTGGGTCATTTGGCCGACTATCGGGCAGGCTGCTGCCATACCAGTAATTCGCGCCTGTCTTTGTTGTAAGAGTCGACTCATGAAGGGCAATTTCTCACCGTTGGCTTACCTGGTGATGGGTTTGCCGATTCTGGAGGCATCAGCGAGATCATATCGATGTCGATAAATCCGACGGAAGTCTGTATTTGACGGCTATTTGACGCGGAGAAACCTGGGCAGAACCCATGCGATGAGGCCGTGCGACACAATAATTCCGCATGTGCCTTTTCGGGGGTTTCTTCTATACCTGTTCGGCAACTAGACGTTGCGTATGGGAACCACTATTCAGGGCCGGCCAGGCCATGTGTTCACGCTGCTGACAAGCGCCCTCAACTAAAACGGGTTTCAAATGCGTAGCTCAACTAAACACCAGTGACGAGGCAAACGCAAGTGGAGGCTAATGCTTTAGTGGACCAGACTCGTCGACCGCGGGGAAGTCGGGAGGCGTGGAGCCCGGCCGTCTCCGCATATCCCTTCGAACGGCGAACACCAACTGAGATGAAGCACCACGGTTTTGGGCGTCTGTCGATGCCCCCGTCCCGTTTATCATTGGCAGAAACGCCACATGGGTCCAGGACTGTCAAAATGCTGCGTCGGCCCAGGGCTTGTTCCAACTTCGAACAAACATTCCGTTATCACGGCACGCTTTACAGTTCAACGATGATGCACTCAGGCTTTGACTTTGGCCATGCGGATAGACCAGCCCCATTAGACCGTAGCATGGCTTGGCTCTTTGCGCCGCACATTCAACAGCAATCTAGGCTTTGGGGATGGATGACCGTCATTTAGCAAGGAACACTTGGAACTGTCGTCAGGCACAGCCTTCCATTAAGCGGATGTTTAGGTGGTCAGTGCCGGCAGCACAATCATGTGCAGACATCGGTCCGATCAGTAGCGGCTGAGCTCGCCCCTCATGTCACAAGTGACGATCGGTATTTTGCATCCGACTTTCAGATGTCTAATGCGGCATATGACGATATTTGCGCTTCTGGCATTCGAGTTGTGGATGCTGGGATATCGTTACGCAAAGCCAACTGCTGGCAGTTTCCGCGCGACAGGATGAGCTGCACGCCTTCTTCACATGCCTAAAAATGGAACGGTATTTTCACGCCCTCATATCAGACGGCCGCTAGCGACGGGTGGCCATATGTACGAGCTCCGCAGTCGATTGGAGGAGTTCATTTTCCGTCGCAATCCGTAAGAGCAGATCTCCGGATTAAGCCTCAACATCCTCGTGGTGATCTGAGTTAGGCCGCCGGTACATTCAGCCATGCATGGTACAAGCAGCGATCTGTAGTCAAGGGAGCCGTTTTATGGATCTCTTGTAACTAGGGCAAAGGAGTTTGTGCAAACCTAATAGTCTACCTGAACGCTGCCCTCCGATGGACCCTGAAATAGGCTTCGAGACGGCCCCGTCACTTGTCCGCAAAAAGCAGGCATTTCCACTCATTTCAGCTAATAATCCTCTGTATTTGCTAGCAATTGCCTCAACCAATTTGGCGGGAACGTCTGGAACTCCCCTAGGTGGATTTAAGAAACACGGAAGCTACGCAAGACTTGGGCGAAGTGAGCTCTCTGACAATCTGCCCTGGCGGTTTGTAAACCCTTGGCCAGCATTCAAACAAAGTTGCAACCAGGTTCCGCGAGACGGCTGCAAGGACCTGGTGATGGAAGGAACATGCTCGATCGGACAGGTTCGGCGAGTGTGCAGGAGTGAGGCTGGCGAGTATCGGAGTCGAAACCGGCAAGTTTGATTGGCTCAAAAGCTGTCGCGTCAGACCACCACCTTTGTAGAATTTGGCGCACGATAACTTTAACAAGTGCTGCGTCCGTTTCCCTGCCTTGACCGTTTTATACCAACATCTAGACATGGGAACGGACTTTTTCCCTCACAATCCTCATATCCTTTTTCGCTCCTATTCGAGGCACAGCGAAATTTGGACTTCGCCCTGCTTAACCTGAGCGCACAGTCCAACTTATCCAAATGTTATGTGTCTTACAATGGGCATGCATAGAACAACATTATGTATACACGCAGCGACGGAGTTCATTCAAGTCTTGACTTACAAGGTCGGTCGTGAATGACCTTCCAAAAAACGTTCTTATTAGCGCCAAAACACTCACCGCACTGCCACTCCCCTTCATGCGCCACCCCGCGACTGACCGTCGACTAGATCCCGTCTCAGTAGCATTGACGGCTCGGCTATCTGCGGCAAAATTGGCGTTAACAGGTGAATATTTCCGCCCTGTAAAGTTTATCTCGTACCACGTTGCGCCACTACGGCAATTCCGATCACATAGGCCCAGTGATGAGGGTGGCCTAAGCGTTACTCCTGCCTATATCACGCGGAGATCTATTAAGTAATAATCCAAAAAGGTAAGTAGGTAATAATATAATACCTATAAAATATTTCTTATATTAAGTAATAATTTATAAATTATATTTTTTATATATTAATTAAATAAAAGGGTGCGGCTGTAGTAGCTAACTTTTATAAAATTATATATAAACTATTAATTAAAAAAGTTATATATTTTAATATTATATATAATAAATTTTTTTTAAATTTTTTTTTTTAAATTTTATAATATTATTAAAACTACTCTTACTATATAAAAACTAAAATAGTAATAATTTATTAATTTTTTATTAAAAAAATATAAATTTTATATTATAGTAATCTAGTTATTAATTTTTTTAAATTTTAAACTAAACTAAAATTTACTCTTTAATATATCTAAATAAATACAGACTAGTTTAATAATATATTAAACTAAATTAGTTATTTATTTTAAATAATTACTTTTTTTTATTTATATATATATAATTATATTTATTTTTAATAATACTATACTTTTAGTACAATATTTATATTTTAAAAAAAGAATTAGTATAATACTTTTTATACATTACCTAAAACGGCTCTATAATATTTTTAATATAATTATAAATAGACTAATATAATAGGTAAGTATCTAAATATATAATATAAAATTAAGTAAAAAAGTATAACTATACTAGCTAGAGGCGACTAAAAGAAATTTAATAAAGGGAGGAGTATATATATACCTTTATTATAAAATTACTTACTACTCTGTATTAAAGACCAATAGTAAATAGTTATATTTTATTATTTTAACTAGAAAAAGAAACCATGCTAAAGAGTATACCTAGGTAACGCTCTTGTGTTTCCGTGGGCAAGGGTTAGGTAACGCTTAGGCCACCCCATCAATGTATAGGCCGATAACTTCGCAATGGTTTCTCTTCGCGTTTTCTAATCTAACACATACTCTGTGCCAGGAAACAGGGGTCTGGTCAAATTATACTTCGTCGGGATGATCTTGGACGGTTTTGGACGATTTTCGGGCAGCGTTGGGCAGTCGGCATTGCGCTTCTGAAACAAGGCGACTTCGTCCCGGCTATGAAACATTTCGGTGCTCCGGCAAAAATTGCCGGGCAATGCAACAGGGTCTATCCTCTACTGCTAATCGATGAATTTCGGGAACGCTAAGCAAGACGACTCATGGTCTTGGCCTTGCCAATACATCGATTTGTCGCTTATATATTCTAGAAGAGGTGACACACGTTCTCCTTCATCGTTATTAACGACGTGACCAGATGATACAATAACCAGCACAAATAATAATATATTCATTACAATAAAATTGCGCGTAAAGGGTACCTAGCTAGACCCGCTGCTAGGGCTGAGCAAGCATGTTTACTGGATAAGTCTGCATAGGTGAGTCGCAATGGTTTCGACAATGTTAGCGTATACGGGATTTGCAAGTAAGCCTCAAGAAAGGTTGACAATCGTCTAGCCTAAGCCACCAGTCTCGAGCCTTCTGTGGAGTGGCACTTGTTGGACGGCAATATCCGGGGTCCGGACGTGATCAAGTATCCAACGGCCACTGACGAGGAGCCAAATTATGTTCGAATTTTCTCGAGATATAGATAATTTATTTGCGAATACACATGTATACCAGGAGCTTACTGTCAGTACGGTATTTTTATTTTCACTATCAATCCTCGTACCTGTAATGAGATAGCATCAAAATGCTGCTGTTCCATGTTTGTATATTCAACCTCTTGGTTCGGTTGAACCGATACCAGATACCCTTTGGATGTGCGTAGCGACTTACCGGTACTGTAGCGCGAATTACTTCTCCTGCTAATTTGTACATGAGAGAACGAGAGGCTACTAGAATAGTTGTAATGCAAACCGATAACGCCTACTATTCTCCCATGAAACATGAAGTATAGTAAATATCACCTAGGTACCTAGGTATGGTAGGTTGAATTCGTTGGCAATTCTTCAGAAAACAGCTCATGGCACCTAGCTACGAATACCAGACCATTCCGACGTGGTTCTGATATATTTTTGCTATAGAGCCTGAGTATATCCAACAGCTATAATACGGCAGCCGCTTATTGATGGCCATTTAGAAAATGCGACGGGATTTCCCTCTCGAACATAAAGCATGTAAGTACAAATATTATCCATCACAGTTCATTGAACAGAAACTTGCCAGAGCTCTCTTCGTGGGTATCTTAAATGCCGACCTTTTTCCGGATCGGATAGTGAATGTTGTAGTCACGTGATGAGGAATACTTGGCATGCTAGCGCCTCACAGAACCTTGGTCATTGCGCGATTGCGACTTCCAGTATCCCCACCACTGCAGGTGTCCAACCTTCACGCGACACTACTGCCCTCGCAACCCCTCCTACCCTCACTGCTGTTTACCTTTCCGTATACAGAGCTGCGACTCGCTCTTGTCTCTTCTCTGCGTGCTCCGACACCCGCATACAACGGGCAGGTTGGGCGAACACTCCACCTCGGGACACACAGTCAGTGACAAAGGCACTCAATTGTTCTCACAGGAAGAAGCAAGCTGACGCAAAGCTCCGAAACACCTGTCTGTAGAAGTCCAATAGCAGCAGTCGGCATCATGGCCTCCCGTGCGAGTTCGTCGTCGGAGGGCGAGGTTATCCAATACCAGCAGAAGGCAAACAACATCAACCAGCCCGGCGAACGCACGATTAACGACTCTGGCAGGGCATTTGGCAGGGACGGAGCGTCGGATGAATATGGTGCGTCCTTGGATCACCGCAAGTCGCGACACCTGGTGTTGACTGGGAGAGGTTACAATTGTCGCCGAGCGCCAAGTCGCTCGCCCTCCCCATACCATAGAAAGCGTGATCGCTCGCCTTCGCCATACCGAGCTAAGCGCGACACGCGCCGCATTTCACGATCTCCCTCGCCGTTCCGCCATGGGAGAGGCAGCCGAGGCCCGCGATCCCACGATTCTCGATCGCACAATAAGCGCAAAGCCTCGCCGCCTCGCGGCGGTCGCCTAGATAAGCGCCAGCACACTGATCGTAGCAGGCACAGCGACTACAGGCCCGATTCGCATTACGATGACGCGCGGACTGCACTTCACCGTGGGGACTCGTATAATGACCACGACCGGAGGCCTTCGAAGCCCCTCTCGTACGCAGACAACGACCACCCGCCTACGGTTCCTGATTTTCGCGAGCACCTGCGCCCGCTGGGCATACCGAAATCAAATGGTATCAGTCTCAACAACCGCGATCAAGCTCCTGAAGCAGATAAACGATATGGCGATGCTTCGAACGGATCGCAAGCTCCTTCTCCGATTAAAGCGCGGGAATTTTCCGATGAACCAGCGCCTTTTCCTGGGCTCAAATCAGACTCGGAGAGAGACATTCCCATGTTAGTAGTCCTACCGTCTGGTCAAGGTGTCATACTGACTGTGCCTTACAGGAAGCAAACACAGGAGGAGTCTGACTTGCCTCTCGAGCCTGTTGTCCAGGAGCCGGCACCCGCACAGGAGACCCGTGAGGAGAAACGCCGCAGGTGGGCCGCTATACGAGCAGCTGCCGAGAAGGATAAGGCAAAGGATAATTTACTTCATCAAGCGCTTCTTGCTAATGCCTCTGAAAGCATGACTCCGAAAGTTGCCTCGCCTATAGCACCCGAAAGCCCGGTTTCGCCTGCAGGCTCTCCGCCCATCGGTGATCTAGGTTCCGCCCCGGCGTCTCCAGATTTTATGGTCATTGACAAACAAGGAGCCACTAGCGACAGGAACAGTCCATCGCTGGATAGCCCGTCGGCGGCGGACTACGACCCAACGAAGGACATGCTCGACGATCGCGATCGTGCTGCCCGAAAGGCTCGCCAGGCAGAAGTCCCCTCAGATGCTTACGACGAGACCGACCCGAAAGCGCTCTCGACATTACCCGCCGAGAAAGTCGCTCCTGTGAAAAAACAAAAGAAGGACTTCGACATGTTTGATTTCGACGAAGATGACGAGGACGAGGACGAAGGAGATGTTGCCGAAGAGGTGGTGCATAGTGCCAAGGGTACCGTGTTAGACGAGAAACTCCTCGATAATTGGGACGATCCCGAAGGATATTACAAACTCATTGCGAATGAGCTCGTCAACGGCGGTCGCTACAGGATGATCAAGAACCTTGGTCGAGGGGTTTTCGCCAACGTCGCGCAAGCCGAAGATATCTCCATACAAGACGAAAATAGCAGCCATAAACTGGTCGCAATCAAGATGATTCGTAGGAACGACCTTATGAGGAAAGCAAGTCAGAAGGAGATGGATTTTGTTCGCAAGGTCAATGACGCGGATCCGCAGGACAAACGCCATGTTATCCGATTGCTGAACTCTTTCGACCACAAGGGTCACCTTTGTGCCGTGTTCGAGCACATGTCTAAAAATTTGCGAGATCTCTTGAAAGAGAACACTAACGGTCATGGACTCTCGTTGCAAGCTGTCAAGTCGTACTCTCGCCAGATGTTTATCGGGCTCCAGCATCTTCAAAATTGCCAGGTTGTTCATTGCGATCTTAAACCTGACAACATTCTGGTTTCGCCGGACATGAAGACGATCAAACTATGTGATTTCGGCACAGCCGTCGACAAGCGAGATGTCATGGAGCGCACAGAGTATCTCGTGAGTCGCTTTTACCGTGCCCCAGAGATCATTTTGGGATTAGACATTGGCTACGGCATTGATATGTGGGCAATTGGATGCACCATCTACGAATTATGGACGGGCAAGATCTTATTCACGGGTCGCACGAACAACCAGATGATCAAAGCCTTTATGGATTGTCTCGGTTGGCCGAGTGAGAAGCTGCTCAAGAAGGGACTTTTGCAAAACGTGTTGGAACATTTTGAGGCCGGACCACCGCTAAAATTCATCAGTCAGGAGGTTGACCAGCAAGGCAAGGTATGTGGCAGTCTCCGGGAGAGATTGGGTTGTATGGCTAATGTCCAGCAGGTCACTATTCGGAAAATCGAGCAGCAGAAGAAGATCCCTCGTGATCTCAAGAGCCGTATCAACGATGCCACTCGTGGTATGGCCAAAGACAACTTGCCTCCGGAGAAGGAGCTGAATGACTTTGTTGACCTGCTAGGCGCATGTTTGAACTTCAATCCCGAGAAGCGTATGCAGCCAAAGGAAGCACTCTCTCACCGGTTCTTTCCTCAGCCCAAGCTAGTATCAAGACCGGCTGTCGTCAAACCTGCCATGGTCAAGCGGCCCGTGAGCGCTTTCCGACGTTGATACCTGCATCGTCTTGTCTTGCTTCTACACCTATATCGTATGCTATTCCACGGTAGCAGAATCACATTGATAGGTAAGTTGTTTGCATTGGGCGGAGAGCGACGACGAGGTGTTCCTTTTTCTTCTTTTTCTATCATCCGTAGATGGTCAGCGGGACTTTAGTAACTCCATTACCCGGGAGCTGGAAAGGTGGAGTACATGTTACGGGCATGAGTTCATGAGCTCCAGGGTAATGTAGGCCTCTTGGGCTTCCTGTATACGTCCTGAGATTCTCCACAATGGCATGAAACGTCACAAGACCATTCATATGAACAATTACGTATTTGTACATGCGATGCACATCATGGCTTATGGGAATGGCGGGATCTGTTGACCTGTTTGAGATGGTTGCCTCCCCGGCTTGTCTACCTGTATCTAATCTCGGCCCTGCCATTTCCTGTTGTGCAGATGCATGTGCATGTGCATACGACCCTGGAGCTGACGTCCAAGTGCGGACTGTCGGGTCTCCGCCCGGCTCTCACGCACGAAGAAAACCTACCTACACTGATACCACGGGACTGCCCAAGTAACTAGCGAGTAGGTCACGACAGCAGGGAACAATGGGCGAGGGCGAGCCCGCCCCGGTAGCGCGCATCGCGTGCTTCAAGTTTCGAGCCGAGGTGACGGCTGAGCAGAAGGGGGACCGGACGCGGGCGTGTAAGATACCCATCCATCTTGTCGTCTTTGCTCTCTGCGCTACACATCTTGATCGAAGTGGCTGATCGAGGTGTGGAGGTGGGCAGTCCTAGCGCTGTACGCGCAACACGAGCATCTGCTGGCGGAGAAACCGAGGGGTGGGAAACCGCTGGATACGCCGCTGAGCTTGACGAATGCGAAGAGGGAGAAGGAGTGGGATACCGGGTTTGTGGTGAGGTTAAAGGTATGTAGTGTGTGAATGGGTGGAGCGGTTGAACGAGGCTGATGGACGGGCAGAGTGAGGGTGCCAGGAGGGAGTTCGATGGGAGTGAGGGACATGATCCGTTGAAGGTACGTAGATCTGATGGGTTTGTGAGATAAAGTCTTGGAGGGTGCTGACGAGGTACAGGAGACGGATCCGTTGCTTGAGCAGGTTTTTGTGTATGATTTTCAGGACGAGGAGGGGTTGGGGTGGTGAGGATGTAAGATGGCGGAATGTAGGTGTTGAAGACCGAGAGCCAAGCTGATTTGAGGGTGATGTGTTTGCGCGTTACCTTGAAATGCTAATTGGGTATCTGTGATGCTGTGTACAAGTGTAACCACCCCAAACGCCGTCGCCATGCAATATGAAACCGTGAATATAAGGCATGTCTAAGCCGAGCCCAGTACTAGCCAGCCGTCCTCATAGACGGGGTTCGCAGGCATCACGCAACCGGGGCAGTTCGCGTGGTCGCAGTCCGATGGTTTCGTAAAGTCGTATTCCTCCCAATCAATGATCTCGTCTTCGTCGCCATCGGCCATGACCACGTCCTCATCTTTCTTCGCTTCAACCCGCGGCTCGCCGTCCGTGTCAGCAACCGGTGTCCTTTTTCCCTGCTCATGCCCTGCGGCGTCAACCTTTGGGCTCGCCTCATCCTGTTTCTTCTCCTCTTCCTTCGTCCCCCCAACCGCCACGCCCACCTTCTTGAACCGACTCCCTCCCGTAGTCGCCGCGCCTGCCCCACCGACCTTCTTGAACCGCGGTCCAAGCCCTTTCTTGCTCGCATCGCCTTGCGGTATAGCGCGCATATCCAGCGGGCCTTTGGACGAGCGGGGCGCGTCGCCGGCGTTCGCATCGGTCAGCTTCTTCATCTCGGCCAGACGCTGGCGGTGGTTGTGGTCGTAGGAGCGGAGGTGGTTCTCATAGTCGGTTTGGCGCGGGTAGCCCTTGTCGCAGATGGTGCAGTTGAAGAGGTTGACGGCGTTTGGGAGGGGAGCATTGCGCTGTGGTGGTTAGCATGGCGTAGACGAGGAGGGTGTGAAGGGTTTACGGGAGGCATGATGGGCAGTTTGGCTCAACACTTGGTTGCTTTTGGAGTTGCCTGGAACAAGAGCGTAGGCAAGTATCCTCAGTCAACGCGTAGTGCGTCCGTAAAGGCAGCGGAGCGGGTTTGCGCAAAGTAATGGTGTCTATCGTACAAACAGTTCATCGCAAAGGATGAGCCGCGGCATAAGAACCCCCGGTCCCTTGCGCGCTGCACAGACGCTGCGCCTTCCGTCGAATCAACGTCATCCTGTTCTTGTACCTTTCCATGCCAGCATTCGCGACACGTACCTACAGAAAATGGCGGAGAAGGGGCCAGAGCTGCCGCCGGTGGCAGACGAGGAAAGCGACGTCATAAGCCTGACCCGGGTGGAGCCTTCGCCCGTGGAAGAAACACCCATCGAGTTCAAAGAAGACTACTTCCCGCCCGAGCCTGCCTCGAGAGCGACCACCCTGGGCCTGGGAAACCATGGACCGGCCTACTACCGTATGTCAAAACATGTTTGTTATCCCATATAAGAGGAAAAACTAATTAGTGCGCAGTCACACGGGTGCAGAAGTACTCTTCGTATGCCTTCACCGTCTTCGCTTCCTTCCACGTCGCAAACACTTCCATCATACCGCTCCTGACGCGATCCGTCTCCGAAAGTAACCGCTACCTTCTCCTCACACGTCCGTACTACCAGTCTACGCTAGCCGAGCCTTTGGTCGTTGCGCTCCCCCTTGTTGCGCATATAACCTCCGGTATTGCGTTGCGATTCTACCGAAGACACCAGGCGCTGAAGCGATACGGCGCTGAGACACTCCGGGATAGGAAAACCATACCGTGGCCTGCTTTGAGTGGCACAAGTGCATTGGGCTATGCTCTAGTCCCTTTAGCAGGACTTCACGCTTGGACGACGAGGATTCTTCCGCCATACATGCACGGCGACAACTCCATGATCAGCTTATCGTATATCAGCCACGGTTTCGCTTTACATCCCCTAGTGTCGTTTGGCGGCTTCACGGCACTTGTAGGGGTCGGAACGTGGCACGTTGTGTGGGGATGGGCCAAATGGCTGGGATCCTTGCCAGCCCAGGTTTCGCCCGATGAGTCGAGAAGGCATCTGACCAAGAAGAGACGCTGGTATACGATGAATGGAATTTCGATTCTTTTGACGGGTCTGTGGCTGGCAGGTAGTCTCGGCATAGTAGGACGAGGTGGGAAGACGGGTGGGTGGATAGGCAGAGAGTTTGATGAGTTGTACAATGCGATGCCGTTGATTAGATGGTAGGCCACGACGATACCCCTAGTAATTGATAAGTATTTGCCTCTCATACGGCTGCAACATGTCTTCTGTCGGTCCAAATTACGAGCTAATCAGAAGCTTCAGACCACCGGTTTCCCGAAATAGTTGCTGTTCCGGGATCCAATTTGGGGTAACCAAGACTGGCTTTCTCAGAAAATACTTCCTATAATCTACATTGACGTGTCGAGGTTATCAGGATCCAGCAGTTCAAAGGCACCATAGACGAAGACGTCCTTTGCTCCTTACGCAATCACAAAAGGAGTTTCCAGAAAGACAGTACACCATCGGATCTTTCTTCTACATCTCAACGTTAACCTCGCTGCGCAGACCATAAGCGTGCATCCACGGTTATCCCTCCGAGAACCAGTCACTAGTACTTGAATTTCACTGACACGGCGACCTGGCATGGTCCTTAGCCATCAGCTGCAGACCGCGCATGATGGGCTCTTCCCGCGTCGGGCCGTTGCGGAATCTAGAGAGTCTCCTGCCATAATTGTGGTTTTGGAGAAGACGGCTGGCAACGCTCAACCACCCACGCGACTAATAATACTCCCGCAGGCATTATAGGTTAGGGATCAAAAACAGTTTTTGCAATCCTGATACACGCTCATTTTTTGACTATATCCAGGGGAACAACTTTTTTTAGCCTATACCTTTTTTGGACTAGTGTCTCAACGCTACACTTTACCTCTTTTTATATAATAGGTTAGGGATAATGCCAAATAGCTCCAGGGCGTAACATGTCTAGGGAATAGCACAGCTTATTAAGATAGCAGTTATAGACTTAGGACTTAACCGTGTTTCACCGGCTAGTAATCTCTTTTATTATTATTATTAACCTAAATAGATTATACGACAACTAGCGTAAATTATAATATAATAATTATAATAAAGGTATACACATACTCCTCCTTTTTCGAAACCCCTTTTAGTCGCCTATATAGCCACCACAGCCACACCCTTTTATTCGATTAATATACAAATATATATATAATAATTATATAATAACTAAAGAGTATACTAAACAAATATATAATAAAGCACTATAGAGATACTAAGAATAAAAATATTATATTAAATAGTAGTAAGGGTGCCTTTAGACATTTAGTTAATTTAAAATAATATAGAAAAGATTAGTATAGTCTCTATACTAAGGATAATACGCTTAATTAAAGAAAAGCTACTATTTTTTAGACTTAACTATAATAGTCGAGTCTAATAGATTATAATAACACTTATTAATAAGTTTTTAATAAAAAAGAAACTTTTTTATTTCTTTTTAATACTAACTATCTATTTTCTTTATACCTAAACTATTTTTTATAAAGGTATACATATACTCCTTTTTTAAAACCCCTTTTAGTCGCCCCGAGCCACTACAGCCACACTATTTGTTCGATTAATATATAAATATAAAATATATAAGTTTATCTTACTTATACTTATAGGTATTTTATAACGCTCTTCTTTCTTTCCTTTATATATTATAGGGGGTGGAAAAAAAAAGACTAATTAAAAAAAATATCTTTTTTAAAATTATATAACTTTTTAATTAGTAAGCTAAAAAATACGAATAATAGCGTTTTAAAGAAAAAAACTAATAAATTTAATTTACTCTATTAGGGGCTGCTTAGTAAGGGGTTTAGAGGTATAAAAAAACTAGTAAATATAAAAAATTTATAGAACCCTACTTTAGGCTATTATAATATTTTATTTAAGGTGTAAAATTAACTTATTATTATATATATTATAATGGTGACTAATAAAGGTATACATATACTCCTTCTTTTTTAAAACCCCTTTTAGTCGCTCCGAGCCACTACAGCCACACTATTTTATTCGATTAGTATATAAATATATAATAGTGACTATATTTTATTTATATATAAATTATTTTTATATATTAATATATTTATTATATAATTATTAATATAAAGGTATACATATACTCCTCCTTTTTTAAAACTCCTTTTAGTCGCCCCGAGCCACCACAGCCACACTATTTGTTTAATTAATATACAAATATATAATTATTAATAAAAGTTAAATTATTAAATTTATAATAATAAACTAGTAAATAATATATTACTAGTATTTAATATAGTATCCCTAAGCTTCTATAACT
Source organism: Pleoardoris graminearum (assembly GCA_030770415.1). Lineage (NCBI taxonomy): Eukaryota > Fungi > Ascomycota > Dothideomycetes > Pleosporales > Didymosphaeriaceae > Pleoardoris > Pleoardoris graminearum. The sequence continues at coordinate 140,717 of JASEKS010000268.1, forward strand.
GCTTTATAATAGCTAGGAGATAATAAATATTATATTAGAAACTTTTTATAGTATTTTATTTTACTCTTTTAAAATCGCGCTATTTATAGCCTCTATACTTTCTAAACTTAATTCTATATCTAAATTGGCTTTTTTATATTTATTAAGCTAAGATTTTAAATAATTTTATATATTTTTTATAGGGGTTAAATCAGGGATTAAGGCTAGGTAAGAAAAAAATATAAGTTTTTTTTTATAATAGTTTAAATCTTTTATTATTTTATAAAAAGGGGCGATATCTTATTATAATTACTAAACTAAATTAATATTATTATATATTTTATAATTAAAATATAAGATAATAATATATATATATTAATAAAACATCTAAAATATCAATTAACGTATTTACTCCTTTTTATCTTTAGTTTAACTTTAAATATAAAGACTTTATTAATAAAACTTTTACTAGTAAACAAAATAGAAGAATAAGGTATTTTAATAAATACTAAATAGCATTTACCTTATAACTAAATAGGGTTCTAAATTTAGAATATTTAATTATAAGTTATAAAATACTTAATATAATTAATATTAAAAAAATTTTATTATAAAATAATAATACATAAAATATAATATATATTAAAATATTAAAATAACTTACTTTATAATTACCTAGTACCTAGTTCTTTTTTTATTATATTCTATTCTAATCTTTTATATTTATATTACTAACTTATTACAAAATAATATTCTTTTTAAATTTAAATTTTTTTTATTTTTTTTATTTTCTTTAGCGTGTTATAATCTAATTTTTAGTATTTTTTTTAATTAATTATATGTTTTTTATTATTTATATTAATATTATAAGGCAACTCTTACAAAAAGTCCTTTATAAAAAATTTTTAAAATTTTTAAACTATTTTCTAATATCAGGGTTTTTATTTCTATTATAGGGCTTTTAATTAAGTTTTTATTAATAATTCTTTTTACTCTTTTACATATCTTAAGGATCCTATTCCTATAAACTTTATTTATATTATTATTATTATTATTATTTTATTTTTAATATATTATATAGTATTATAAATACTATTAGGAGTTCTTTTCAAGTACAAATAATTATTAGAATAGAAGTATTTACTATTAAAAGAAGATTAACTTAAAGTTTAAGTTTTGTTAAATACTACGCTATAATAAAAAATAGAGGTCTAGGTTTATAAAATTAAAAGAATATTATTATATACTGTAATATTAGTAATATATTACGTAAGTAGTACTTATATAACTATAAGCTATATTTTTCTTATTAATATTATTTTATTATTAGATTACTATTATACTTTAAAAAACTAGTCACGTAGTCTAGAGTATACCTAAAAGGGTATAGTTAATATTTTAGTTAAATATATTTATAAACTAGAAAGTTATAAAAATTTAAAAAAGGGATTTAAAAAATTACTATATTTAGCTAATTTTAATTTATTACACGTAATTAATAAGTAGTAAGTAAAATCCTTATATAATCCTCTACGATGTTTTTTAAAACGGTATTTTTCGCGTATTTTTAAGCTTAGTAATTAATTTTATATAATTTTTTAAGAAAGGTATTTTTTTTAATTAGTCCTTTTTTATTACACCCTCCTATATTATTACGTATATCTTTATATATTTATATATTAATTAAATAAAAGAGTGTAACTATAGTGGCTGTATAGGCGTTTATCTTTATATTTATCTATTATATTTACTATTTTATATATAGCTCTAATATAGTTTTATATTCTTACTAGTACTTTCCCTACTAGATTTTTATATATTTTATAACTATTCTGCTGCTAGATTCTTAGTGAGATATTATAATATTTTATTTTTAAATTTTATATAGTTAGAGTTATTTTAGTTATTTAGTATAGCTAAAAACTACTACTTCTACTTTTAAATATAGTTTAAATTACTATTAGTAATATAGTCTACTATATAGGTTAGTAATAATTACTATTACTATAGCTATAGCTATAGCCGTATAAGTATAGCGTATATTTACCTATTTTTTTTTATAAAGACTATTTTCTTTATAAAGACGTAATCTAAAATAATTATTTTTACTATTTATTTTATACTGCTTAGCTACCTATCTAGCTACCTACCTAATTATTTACTTAGGTTAAGGCTTACTATAGTATTTTAGAGCGTTTTAAAGATTTCTAATAAAAAAATCTTTAGTATAAGAATATATTTAATTGCGTAAAAGACGCTATAGGTATTACTTTATAAAATTATTTATCTATATTATAATATAGTATATATAGTAATATTTAAAAAAAATTAATATAACTATGTAGCGTAGTAGACTACTTATTATACTTTTTATATCTTATATATATATAGTAGTAGGGAGCGCCGGCGTATATTACAGGGGGGTGACATTGGGAAAGAGTAATCCAAAAAGTTATCTTTTTTAAAAATTAATATAAAATTAATTACTAAACCTAAAAATACGTTAATTATACCGTTCTAAAGAGAAAATAATAGAGATGTATATTAGAATTTTAGCTACGTTATATTTATTATCTGTAATAAATTAAAATTACGTAAATATAATAAACTTTTTAACCCCTTCTTTAGGTCCCTATAACTTTTTAGTTAGTAAATATATTTAACTAAAATTTTAACTATACTATTTTAGGCCTAGTCTAGATCACGTGACTAATTTTTCAAAGTATATTAGTAATCTAATAATAAAATTATATTAATTATAAAAATAGTGCTAAGGCTTATATAATTACTACTTACGTAATATATTATTAATATTATAGTATATACTATTATCTTTTAACTTTTATAAACCTAAACTTCTATTCTTTTAAAATGGTGCCAAATCTTTTAAAACTTAAATATAAAGTTAATATACTTTTAAAAGTAAATACTTCTCCTTTTTTAATTGCTACTACTTTATAAAAGTAAGAAAAGAGTATTTATAATACTATACAACGTATTAAAAATAAAAATAATTATAATTATAATATAAAAAAAGTTTATATAGGGGGTATAAAAAAGTTAACTAAAAGAGATAAAAGAGTTATTAATAGAGACTTAACTAGAAGTCCTAAAAAAGAAAATAAAAGATTATTAATAGAAAATAGTCTAAATATTATAAAAAGACAGTTATAAAGGACTTTAAAAGAGGAGGATTTCTATATTAATATAAGTAAAAAAATACTAATAATAAATAAAGAAAACGCTAAAAAAAGATTAAAATACGCTAAAGACAATATAAAAAAAAAAAAAAATATAAATTTAAAAAAAATTATATTTTCTAATGAGTCAGCAATATAAAGGGGATAATAAAATAGATAATATTATAGAAAAAGTAGTAATAATAGAGTTAGAAAAGAACTGGCTATTAGCTAATTACGAAGTAAGTTATTTTAACTTTTTAAAATATTGAAATATATAACTTTTTATCTATTTTTAAGTTATAGTTTTAGTTTTTTAATATTAATTATATTAATTATTTTATAGGCCGAGACCTTACCCTATAAGTTTAGGGTACAATTTAGTTAAAAAGTAGAAGTAATTTAGTATTTATTAAAATACCTTATTCTTTTACTTCTTATACTAGTAAGGACTATATAAATAAAGTCCTTATACCTAAAGTTAAACTCTTAATAAAAAAGGGTAAGTAACTTAATAGATTTTTTAGTACTTTTTTTAATATAATAATATATTATTATATTATTATATTATTATATTATTATATTATTATATTATTATATTATTATATTATTATATTATTATATTATTATATTATTATATTATTATATTATTATATTATTATATTATTATA